>CAHIKZ030005555.1:562500-577500 GCA_903632075.3 Acanthosepion pharaonis
GTTTAAGATATATATATATATATATTTGTTTATATATATATATATATGTTTAAGATATATATATATATATATTTAAATAGATATATATATATATATATATATATATATTTAAGATATATATATATATATATATATATTTTAAGATATATATATATATATGTTTAAGATATATATATATATATTTTAATATATATATATATATATTTATATATATATATATATATTTTGAATATATATATATATATATATATATATAGATATATATATATATATATATATATATATATTTAAAATATATATATATATATATATATATTTAAAGATATATATATATATATATATATTTTATATATATATATATATATATGTTTAAGATATATATATATATATATATATGTTTAAGATATATATATCCAAATGCGTAATTAAACAAAATTAAAGGTATATATGAATTTCTCTGTTCTTGAAATCTATAGACTCCTTATGATGTATATGCAAGGCTATGTTACTTAAGTAGCAAGAAGGCTTTTGCATGGTGGGACCAGTTTGTAATTAAATTATCCTCCTTCTACATTGCTTATCATACTAAAGCTATAGAGCCCACCTTGCTTTACTATTTTACCCATAGTTTATACCCTTCCCCAGAGCATTAGTGTGAAAGTGAACACACACTGTGCTGACAAAAAATTAAACAACTTCCAGCTGTTAGACTTTAAATCACTCACACCTTTTATGTAGTACAGATTTTTGATGCTGCAGAATGTATGTATCTATTGCTTATGATATAGCTGTGATGTATATTTATATTAGGGAAATCTGAAATAATGTTTTCAGAAGATAGAAGATCTGCCCACAACACATGAGAAGAAGCAATGCAGATGAAACCTTACAATGTTTAGAGTTCATCTTAAGTTATTCTCAGTGTGGGTAGCAATGCCTTCTGTGGGTTCTATGAACTTTCAAGTAAGCAGTAATTATTAAGGAGAGTTATAGGGAAGAATTGTAACAAATGACTTAACATTTTGAACCTTAATTGTATCAAGTCACAGCATTTTATATACACATTTATATTTTAAGACATTTTTATGTTTATACACTCTTATTATACATACAAGTATTTAAATATCTTTGAATATTTAAAAATGTCTTAAAATTATTATCGGACTTTGTCCATTTCATAATGTTTGACATCATTTGTTTACATTTGGATACGCCATGAGCAGATATGAATATACGTGAAAGAATCATGGAAGATTATAGTTTAAAGACTATAAAATCGACCTTGCTAACCGAACACTCCTCTGTGGCCCAATCGGTTAAATGCACGTCGGGCTATATGATGGTTCTGTATAGGTTCGATTCCTGTCAGAGGACGAATATTTTCTATGAAAATTTCTCGGACATTCAGGATGGTAAATGTTGTTTAATACTGTTTATTATAAACAGAGCATTTACTTAAATATTTGTATCTATAGAAAGAATGCATCTACAGCAGATAATGTTGAATGCATTGTTTGAAAATTCTCTTCCAACTCAACACTTGACTCATTGGAAACACCCACAATTGATTTCCCCAATAGGAGAGAAATTCTACGAAGTGATATGTGCATAAACCCATCAATGGTCTTAGACATCATTTCTAAATTAGACTCCCATAAGGCAAGTGGAGCTGACAGGATCCCAGCCATCATCCTAAAGAAATGTTCCCCCTAGCTGGTTCCAGTTCTCTCCAAACTCTACAACTATTGCCTTTCTGCTTCCTGCTTCTCAGTTTGTTGGAAGTCCTCCTCTGTAGTTCCTGTTTTTAAGAACTCTGGAGAACCTTCTGACCCGTCTAACTATGCCTCATTAGTCTCTTACCATTTTTCAAAAATGTATTTAAGGCCTTAATCAATACTAAAGTGGTTAAGAGCCTTACCTGTTATGAGCTACCCTCTGACAAACAATATGACTTCCATTTTGCCAGGTCTACCACAGATGTGCTAACAGTCATCACAGAATATATCAAGCTCTTGATAATAATGGTGAAGCTCAAGCTGTGGCTCTAGATAACTCAAAGGTATTTGACAGGGTTTGGCTAGCTGGTCTTCTCCAGGGTTACAGTATTACTAGACAACTGTTTGATTTAATCCAATTATACATATCAAATTGTGAAATGAAGGTCGTTTTGAACAGGCTTGCTTTCAGATCATTTCACTTGAACACTAGTGTCCATTATCTTGGGTCCTATGCTGTTTCTGATCTTCATCAATGATCTTCCTGTCATTAATTCCCAAGTAGGCATTTATGCTGAGGACACTACCATTTACTCCTGTCTCAATATCAAATATTCCAGAGCAAAGTTAACATGGCTGCTGTTCTTGAAAAGAACCTCCTTGCTAGGATGAGTATCATATTTTTGATTCTTCAGTGCTCTTACACTCTGTTAAGGCCAGACAGTGATGATTTGGCAAAACCACTCGGATATGGAAGCAAAACTCCATTCTTCATCTAAACTGACTCTTATAGAGTATGGCAGGGTTAGGTATTTTTTTTGAATGATACACAAAACCAGCAATTTTTCCAGGAACCTTTGCAATGTTCCATTTGATGTCAGGCATGAGCATTAGCCCCAGTAGGCATTCAAGGCAAGGAGCCATTTGAGGCTCTCAGTTTTTGTCAGGATTGGTGCGGGTTTAGGATCTGCTCAATGGTGATAAAATTTTACAAGTTTAGTTGTGTATGTTATTGAATAATATCAGCCAGTCTCTTCCTCACTGAGCTATGAAAGTTAGGTCAGCAAATAGAATAAGCTGCCAGGCATTGGTAATCAAAATATTTGGAGATGCATCTAGACACTGTGGTATCATCTGCATATATATTTACTGAAGATCTGAGAGTGTCCTTAGACAGATCATTAAAGAGGGTAGGATTAAGGTGAGCCTTAAGAGATGCCTTGTGCCTCAGATGACTGGCCATTGATAGACCTACCTGAGAGGACTATCTATAGCTGGTCAATTTGTTTATGTAGCAATCCTCCTGTGACACATCTTATCAAAAAGCCTTAGCAATATCTAGGGCTATCACTCCAGCGTCATACTGTTTGTTGCTCAGGAGTTTGTTTATTAAGGAGAGTGATATTCCAACAGTGGGGGAATAAGGGATTCAAGGTGGAGAACAATTCATCACTGACAAGGCCACATAAGTGCACTTTTGAAGTGTTGAAGCTAGACAGTACCAGCCCAGAATACTCCATGCTCGAAGTTGTGTAAAGAGAGCGTATGACTGCAGGAGTTGGGTATTTTCTGGAGCAATACAATGAACCGACCATTCTTCCAGCATCCTTTGCATTCCAGGCAAGGAGTCTCTTTGAAGGTATGATCACTCATCAGGATTGGTGCAGGTTTAGGATCTGCTCAGTGATGATAAAATTTTACCAGCTTAGTTTTGTATGTTATTGAATGATATCAGCCAATCTCTTCATCACTGAACTGTGAGAGTTAGATCAGCAGAGAGAATAAGCTGCCAGGCATTTGTCATCAAAGGTGCATCTAGACACTGCGGTATAAATGCTTACACTTCTGCATAGACACTTTATAGTGGCTTCAAAATTGATATCCTGACATCATCATCTGAGATGAAGTCTCCAGAGTGTTATGGATCACAAAACACCTCCACCAGCATCATTCCAGGGTTTATAAATTTCATCACAATTGGAAAATCAATTTGTAATAAGGAGCCTATTCAGCTCCTGTTCATCTCTAGCTGTTGTCTTAACTTTGGAACCAAAGTTGGACAGTTTTGAACAAGACAGCTGTTGAGGTGAGATGTCCTCAGTGTGTTATCTCCTTTTTTGTGCCTCTGATATATCTATTATGGGAGAGCTTGGAAGAAAGATTTATTTTCCCATTTGCATGTTCCCCCATTATAGACATTATTATATCAACGATGTAACACCACCATATTTTATGGATGGAATAGAATGGCTGAAAGGAAAAGGAATGCCAAACACACTTTGTTCTCAGAAATAATTTGAAACCACTAAGACATACACAAAACTATATATATATTTTACATTTACATATGTCCCACACAGAGAAATTAAACATATATTTACACTGCAAACAGTGAAAAGAGAACAAAAAGTTAAGATCTTGCATATATGGAGATTCTTCTGTGTTTCTGAAGAAGCCATGTTTAGGTCTCCAGGTTCAAATGGTCCAGATTCACCTATCCCAGGTAAGGACATATTCCATGAACTGGAAATGGTGAGTCTTGGGTTTTCCCAAATTGAGTGCTTTGAGCCAGTTTCTTTCTATAACTGGGAAAGATTTATTCCCAAAGCAAAATGATGCCATGTGCTTATAAACTATAGCATTTTTTGGAGGACACAGATTTAGCCTCAGCCCAGGCCCCTTGGTTCATGCTAAAAAAAAAGCAAGCACTCTGTTTGGCTACTGTAAAGCAAATGAATGACTGACCTCTTTTGTCAGTGAATGAAGTGATGTCACTAAGTGGTTGCCACATGACCATCTCAGTCAAAGGGAGATAATTGCTTTTGTACCCTTAAATATCCTTAACCCTTGCCATTTCTAATACTGGAGATATGCTTCACACTCTTTTTATACCAAGACTTTGACACTGAGAATACTCATGAAATGACCTTATATATAAATGATTGAATTTCAATTGTCAGGGAGAAAATACTAGATTATTTATATAGATCAAATTGCCACATAGTTATGCAATTTGAGCAAATTCAAGCTCGAACTATAAACATTATTTACAAAAAGCAGAATATTCCATTTTTCTGAATTACTGTTGTATATGTATATCTAAACAAGTTTTATTCTATTAGAAACTTTGTTTCCAATATACAACATATACAATTACACAAATTTTAGTAAAAACAAATTGTATAATTTAGTCTTGAATCACCTTTTTTCTCTTTCTCTCTCTCTCTCTCTCTCTCTCTCTCTCTTTTATCCTCAGAAATATTTAACTTAGTAGTGAAAAAAATGACTAAAGGTGCTAATTGATGAGAAGTAAAGCTAGTGGGTGACAATAAAATTTTGGGGAAATAAATTGGGCTGAGAACAATTTGAAACTTTTTAATCTATACAGGACTTAGATGCAGTCATCATTGTCTTTTTTTCCTACTGCCACAAATTGTTGTGTCACTATATAATTTAATAAAAGTAAATGAAAAATATGACATATTTGCTTAATCTTCTCCAAATAGACTTGCAAGATCTGGTTGGTTAAACATGTGTATCCATCCATTTTCAACTGAATATAATAATACCAAATAGCCATAGAGTGGTATTGAATTAACTGCTGAATCAACCAACATGGTTGATTCCATGTAGTGATTGTGTTTGAAATTAGCAATTTATTTTGTGATTTTTTTTTATTTTTTTTTTTTTTTATCCATAATATCACAAACTACAGACATCTATTGGGACAGCTTCATAGTTCCATCCTCCCGGTGACAAACTGGTCTCAGTGGTTTTTACAAGCTTCCAGAAAATTGAAGTTCTTCCCATTAGGAGAATTTTGTAGGGATTGGAATAAGTGGTAATCTGAAAGTGTAAGATTGAGGGGTGAGTATGGAAGGTGTAGGTGGATGTCTCAGTTGTACCAATCTCTATTTGGTTTGGGTTGAGAAAAGTACATATTTGAATTTGGTTTGGCGTAAGGAGCTTGTAACACAACATACACAATGTTACCTTCTTTGGATGTAGATTGTCTTTTTAAAGTGATTAACCATGACTTATTTTATTTTCCGCAGAACTTTTTTTTGCTCCACATTGTTGTAAACAATTCATTTTTCATCATCTGTGATGGTTCTTTTCAAAAATAGGTCATTTTTGTTGCATTTGAGGAGAGAATTGTAAATTGTAATTAGTCCTGTGTATGACAAACATCTGGCAGCAAGGCCTCTGATCAGGACATTAGAATTTTTGAGGAGTATGAAACCACCTCTTAATTTATGTTGTTTCCAGGTCCACCCTAACCCAGGGTGGTAGCACCTGTCAGGGTCTCAGCGATGGACAAATAGTGAACCCAGAAACAAAAATCAACCGTACATTTTTTGTAATAAAATGACCAACAATACATTTTTATAGGAAAATGACAATCAATGAAACAATAAAAAAAAATGTATAAAAATATATTTTTATAGTAAGCATACCAGCGATACATATTTATAGTAAAATTACCAACAATAAATTTTATAGAAAAATAACCAGCAATACATTTCATCTGTAGTCAAAGACTTAAAGCTTAAAAATATTTAGATTTCACTATTAAATAACCCACAGTGGTGTTGATATGCTGCTAAACAAAATCAATCAATGAAGCAAAAGTAAATATGATCCATTAAATTTTTTTCCCTTAAATCCTGAGACACCCAAACATCATAGCAATTCATATATATATATATATATATATATATATATATATATGTGTGTGTGTTATCAAATGCCTTAAATTTCTCATATGAGATATGTAGAGTATCACCATAATTTTCCATGTCATATAACATGGATTATTTTAATTTGGTCATCATCAATGACTGCAGGCTAGTCAGAAAGCTTTCAGGTTTACCAGATCAAAATTTCCAATTCTGAGTCAAGAGACCCACTTATGAACAGTGCTCTAAGCTATAGCACCATCTTCATAAATGACACATATCTTTTTTGCCTTTTGTCCACCAGTTTTCTTTTCCAAAAATAAAAGACCATCAAATGATAAAAATACACTCTTTTTTTTTTCTCCATATTTCACTTTTAACATTTTAAAACAGTTAAAATTGCCAATTCAAACATGAATAACATTGAAAGACATATTAAAATGTCACCTTTCAGAATATGTATGTATGAACAACATAATTTTCAGTCAAAATCACTAAACTTTAATTCCAACCAACAGTAGGTGAAACAAGCATGTATTTGAAAGGGTGCTGAAAAGTTCTTGGCCTGATCAAGAAAGTTTTTTTTTTTTTTTTTTTTAATTCTGATATTTGGTCAGTTTTTAGGTCGATCAAGCCAAGAGCTTTTCAGCACCCCCTACCAGCAAAAGATAATGTGTAGGAGAATTCAGGATATTTTTTTGGAGACTAGGTTATTTTGTCAGCTTTGATGGGCACAAGAATGTGGCATAATATGTGGGATAAGTATGACTTTGATTCTAAGTCAATTTTTGTTGGCCGCAAGCCATGCTGGTAGCTCAGTGGTAATCTCAAGGCTGTTGTATTACTCGCAATGTGGAACTAAAAATAATTCACCTCCTACTATTTATATTCTTTAGCATGCATGGCAAAGTGTCCTCCTGTTCATGAGGAGAATGTGTTTCAGCCAACTCAATAAACTTGCTCAAGCATTACCAGCAACATCATTATTATCATTATTAAAATCACCATTGCTATCACTTGACAGTTGTCAGAACCATCTCCACGGCAACCAGTGCTGACGTCATCACCATTAGAGCTATCAACATTCCTATTCTAAGCCTGCTAAGATTCATCATTGGAGCATCCTACAAGACAATAATGAAGTAGACAAAAATATTAGGTTATTTTCAACCCCTAAGGTTACATATTCAATCCTGAGAAAGGGTAATTTGCTACTTCATTGATTCTTTTATATATGAGATCTACAATGTTTTAAAAGACAGGACATAAGAAAAGACTTTTCATCCACTGCTTAAGTTAGTATTCAGTTTATCTCTTGCAAAGACAGCAGTTTTGATTAAATGATAAGAAAAGTACTAATAGTTCTGAAAATAAAATAGAATCTATATTTTAAAAATACCTGAAAGTTAAAGTGAATATATAAAAACAAAATTTAGTTAAGGACTTATTGATTCGCATTCATAAGATGATTGTTAAAAAGAATGTTTGCCAAGCTACAGTAAGTTTGAGTTTCATTAGGTACTCAACAATTGTGGCCTTGTACCAAATTAGCTATTTTCTAAGATTAATCAATGTAAAAAATGTACTTGTGTACTTCGGTGTTGAATTAGAACATATCTTAATTTTTAAAAAGAGTTTTTTTTTTTTAATGCTAAAACATTTACTTAAAAAAAATATCTTTGAAAAGTCCACAATAAGTACAAGTGTATTTGGTTAGAAATTATAACTGGTTTGGTTTGGTTTGTTTTACAGCATATCAACCTGAATGGGTTATTTAATGCCAACAATTTTTATTGCTGGTAATGTTTTTTTTCAAAAATATATAGCTTGTAATATTTTTTTTCCCCCAAAAAAAATTGCTGGTAATATATATATATATATATATATATATATATTATTTTTTAAGAGGTTAACTAAAATGTATGAAAAGTAAAGAAATTTTAATCAGGTTCAAAATTTTTTCCCAAAAATATTTAAAATAAATAACCCAGATGAATCGGGGGAAAATAATATATTAAGTACACCAGGCCTAAATACAGCCAATACTATTGAACGTATTTGGTTTGTTTTACAGCATATCAACCTCAATGGGTTATTTAAGACTGTTATTGCTGGTAATTTTTTTTTTTTTTTTTCAAAAATGTATTACTGATAATTTAGTAATTTTTTTTTTTTTTTTTTTTTTTTTTTTAAATATATAGCTGGTAATATCTTTTTTTTTTTTTTTTTTTTTTTTTAAAAATGTATTGCTGCTAATAATTTTTTCTTCAACAATTTATTGCTGGTAATAATTTTTTACAAAGTATTTCTGGTATTAAAACCTATTTTTACACTTTCATAGTGTTTTGACCCCAGTTTTTGGGGTTAACTATTTGCCCATAGCTGGGACCCTAACAGGTGCTACCACAATGGGTCAGGGTGAAGTTTGGAACACCAGCAATTAAGAGGTGGTTCCATGCTCCTCAAAACCTCCTGATCAAAGACCTTGCTGTTGGACGTAGTTTATCGTCTTATCCAGGACATGGATGTAGTTTATCATCTTACCCAGGATGGAAATTATAAATGATTCATGTTCAGAAAAGCCAGGAATTGAAAAGAAACTACACTTTGATCCTACTTTAAAAAGAATGTGTTACAGCTCCATATACAAACAAGTAGTGACAGCAAAATAATAGTAAAAAGAAGGCCCCAAATTATTTTGGCCGAAGATGTCAGAGGTCAACAGCATTGAACCTTCTCACAGTAATTTATATCTCATTGTCTTGTTATAATAGAACAAGCATGAACTTCAGGCAGTTTACCACAATTTCAATATTGACATAAATCTTATTCATAAATTGGAAAAATACAATAAGAAATTAAACGCAGACCTTGTCAGTTGAATTTGATCAAACTTTTTGGAAAGAATACTTGATATCTAAATATACCTTATATATAAATATCCTTATAAATATATTGAAATATAGCAGTTGCCACCTGATCTTTGGATGATACAATGGCCATTGCTACTCATAATGCACTACTGACCAGTATATATGAGTGGTCAAGCAGACACACTGCACACATGTCCTGAAGATTGCACTGAGGTATGAAACACTGATGTTGCTTGGTGTTGACCTCAGTGTTCACTTTTATATTTGTATACACTCTCTTTGATATTGAGCACTTTTACCCATAAATATAACATACCTTAAAATTATATTTTTATCATGTATATATGAGTGGACCAGTTTATTTGAGTATGGCCAATGAATGAAAACAGCAAAAAGATCTTTCTATAATGATCATCTATTGTAATAATCTTAAAAAGAATGAAGAATTAAATATATGTGGATTGTTATCAAATTTTCTTTTAACAGATTCACTACCAATAAACCCATTTGTGTGACAAAGTTGCAACTTAATAATTAATAATACACTGACAGATTCTTAAGCTCCATACCAAATACATATATTTTAATTTAATCCCAAACATGGGGTCCCACTCCTATCGCATTGTCCTTAATTTTATCTTCTTTTTATCTTTTATGTCTATTTTATTATATGCAACATCTCAGCTGAAACTCTAATTTTAAAATTAAAACTATTTTTAAAAAAATTTATTTTTTTTACCTATTTTTTCTCCATAAGAGTAGATAGGTTTGCCTATCATCTGGTTCATACTCCTTCCCAGTTTTTGAACAGGTGTAGACATTTATTCCTTGTGTCCTGTTTAGAATTGGGTTTCTGGTTTAACCCTAAATTATTTTTCATTCTAAAAAAGTGTGTGTATATAAATGTAAAATGTAAATATATGTATATATAAAATATAACATATATATATATAATATATATGTGAAAAGTGTGTGTGTATATATATATATATATATATATATATATATATAATTTACATATTATATGCACAGTACTTATTAGAAAGCGCTCAATATCCGAGATTGAGCTAACATATTTGGTTGGATTGATGTGAGTTTGTGACTCTGGGTTTCAGACTTTTGTGATCGTCAGACAAACTGATCAATTTTTTTAAAATTTTAGGTTTATGTAGATTGCATGTATTGGTGTTATTATGGGAGTGGGGGGGGATCACGACGACAATTCCCCCCTACTCCCATAATAACACCAATACATGCAATGTATATAAACCCAAATTTTTAAAAAAATTAATTGGTTTGTCTGACGATTGCATAAGTGTGAAACCCAGGTCACAAACTCACATCAATCCAACCACATATATATATATATATATATATATATATATATATATATATATATATATATATATATAGAGAGAGAGAGGAGACAAAGGAATTTAACTACTACACTGACACTACATTGGTTCTTGCTAATGATAGTGAAAATCAAAAGTACTTGAACAAAAATAACAAAATATAAACTTCAAACAATTTATCCACAACTTTGAGCACAATACTCAAGACCTTATCTAAAAATTAGAAGAATAAAATAAAAAATTAAACAAACCTTGTTAGTCTTTTTTATCAAACTTGTTTGCTGATATATCAAACAAATATGGCAAGGTTACTGATACATTACAGTGCTCGATAAACAGAGCAATATAAAGATGTTAAATGTACTTATCAAACACCTTCACGAAACTAGGTTTCATATAGCTCAATATTGGATATGGCAACACAATCATCAGGTGATCTGATGATGATTGTGTTGCCATATCTGATATTGATGCATATGAAAATTTAGGTTGTATGTAGGTGTTTAAGATATATATAATCTACATATCAGTTTTGTTTTACTGAGTGTTAACTTTTTTTCTTTTTTTTAAATCTCCCTCTATATGATGGAATAAATAGTAACATATACCAAAGTTTGTAAAACAAAAAATATCTAAGTGGTTTCTGGGAGGTAAAACAAATGTTTTATAAAATGTTTATCTTAATGAGGTTCCAAGTGTATGTGATTTATTACATCAGTGTCTCATTTCATGTAGTAGGGAAAAATGTTTTCCATTTGGAAAAAAAATAACTAAATTTTGAGTTCATACCATAAACTCAAGGACAGATAAGAAAATTAGGTAAAAGTAAAAATATACATATGTAAAATTCTTTGGAAGAGAGGAAGTCAGATTTATCATGTTCTTGAAATATTTTTAGCTTAAGAAATATAAGTATTCATGAAGACAAATTATTTATACATGTTAATTTTCAAGTGCAAATGAATATATGTGGTCAATATAACTTGTTCAAAGTCTCTACATGATTATGACATTGTTGTTCAAACTATCATCAATAATAAATACAATCTGTTTTAGTCTCTCTTATAAATAAGTGAACACTGAGTGACAACAGTCTGTTTCCTGCTTGACCACAATCTTCAGGCCATAGCTGAAGATTGCATCATGAGGCCTGATTAGTTTTGGTGAAAATTAGTTAGCTGGTAAGATGCTGTGGAAGTTTCTTTGAATTATATGAGAGATATAGTCTCTTAAATCTCATCCCCTAGATTATTTCAAAACTTATGCATATAGCCAAATTATACAGATGATAAATCTATGATTACATTGAAATATACAGAAGAATCTTAAAAGGAACAGAAGTTTTAGTAAAAGTAGTATATCTTATTCCTACATAAATTCTCTAATTCCAGACAGTGCCAAGTGACCCTACTACAATATTTCTATTATGAAGAGATCCATAATATTTTATAATATTGATCATAAAAATGGAAGTATTTCCACAGCAGGTTTTTTTTTCTTTTTTTGTGTTTTTGTTTCTTTGTATTTTTTATGTTTTTCATATTTTATGGGAGGGGTTGTTGTTTTTTTAACAAGTTTTGGTTGATAAAACTCATCATCTTGGCACTTTAATTAGGATCCCAAACTTTTTAGCAATCAATCTTCTCTCTGCCTTTTGTTAAGTTTCCTCAGCTACCAAAAAATATAAATCAATCACAGTATCATCAGCAGAAGTTACTTGCTGAAAGTAAAGATAATGAATTCTTATCTTGAAATAGCTATTTATACTAAGCTATCACAGATTTTACATGTATATAGTGTTGCTCCTCTATTTCTATTTCAATGAATGATGTTCTGACAAGCTATATTCCATAGTTCCATCAGTTCAGACTTTTAAAGCTAAGACCTGCATTGCCATGTACGCAGGGGTGAACCATCCTCGTTCTCTTTATATTCCATTGCTAAAAAAAAAATTCAGTTTGAACAGCTTTTTCCCAAGAGCCACTGCTTTGCAGAAGAAAATGCTTCCATGACAACTACAAATTTAACCTCTTCAAATCTAGCATTATCTATCCTACATATCCCCATAATATACAATTTTTACATCCATAAAACAGATCCATTTAGTAGCCCCCCTCTTTGAGAGGCTCTTGAGCCTTGTATTGAGTGAACCATAGTGAAAAAAAGTAGATCAAATGCAGAAAGATATATACCAATGTTTCATAGATTATGAAAATTATTCAATAAGGTACAGTGCAAAGACCTATTTGAATTGCTAGGAAAACTTTATTTAGTAAAGGTATTAGAATAAGTCAGAACCTTTCCATGGAATGAACCACCGGAATAAAGATAAAAAATGAATTGAGACAGAACCCAAAAATAGAATGGAACATAAGACAAGGTTGCATCTTCTTGCCAGATTTACAACAAAATGATCCTAAGAGAACTAGAAGTCATACCAGAATTTATTATTGGTAGACACATAGGGTATGCATATAACAGTGTATTGATAGATAGCAGACACAGAAAAAAAGTGTACGAGGTCCTAGACAAGGTAGTAAAGGAAAGCAAGAAGAAAGGAATAACCATCAATTGTAAGAAAACAGTGTATGAGTATTAACAAGAGAAACTGACCAAGATGGAAGCTATGAATTGGAGATGTCAAACTCAAGCAAGCACAGAAATTCAACTGGGAAGTGTTTTAATAGGTGATAGAAAATGTGACATTGACATCTGTTTGAGTTTTTTTGTGATGAAAGAGAAGAAAATTAAAAGTTTGAAATCAGAATAGGTGGAATGTGATTCTTTACATTATTTACATTTTTCGGACTGTTGTCCTCATCTTTACTGCCATATTGTGAATGTGACAATAAAGATGAGGACAACAGTCCGACCATTGTAAATAATGTAAATAATTACAATATCTCATCTCAGAAATATAGACAGAATGTGATTCCTTTTAATATCAGTAAAGTCTCTCTTTCACCTGTCACCGTTATTATATAGCTACCTCTGACACAAAATCCAAAGGTGTATAGGAATCACATAAGCTAAACAAAGTATTAAGAATCAGAAAAAAGAAGTGGTATCAATTGTCCTATATTGCAATGAATACTGGACAATTTCCTCACAAATGAAGAAAAGACTTAAAGCAATGGAGATGTGGTTCCACAGTAGGGTGCTGAAAATATCATAAATGGAATATGTGAGCAAGAAGGAAGATTTAAGGAAAATGGGAACTAAAAGGACATAGAATCAGAAAGAAACAGTTGAAGTTTCTGGAATACATAATAAGGAAAGTGGGCTTGGAGAATTTGACAATCAGCGGTCATTAAAGGAGCTGAAAAGAAACGGTGAATAACCTACCTAACAAGCTTGTGTAAACAGATGGCAGAACAGTTATTAGGAGTGACAGTAAAGCAACAAACTTTAGTTAAAGCTATAAATGATAGGAAATTGTGGACAGCCATGATCAGCCATGTTCTGAAGTATATAAAAGATGATATAAGTAGATATATTTCAGTCTGCTTAAATATGAATCTATAACTATGTACATGCATGGTTATTTCAGATTTTACAAGATCACAAATAAATTGAATTGAGTAGTAATAAGCATAGAAGTAGCTGAAAAGTAAGTGCCTACCTATAGGCTCAGTATTGAAGCTATCTGAAGCTAACATGCCTAGTGTAAAAAAATAAAATAAAAAAAATAAAGCAGAATATTTACATAATAAATTATCCCACCTGCTCTAAGTGAACTTTACCCACAATTAATTTTAAGAAAGCAAGAAAATTTGTAGTGGTATTCATATTTGGAGCATGAAAATACACATGTATTTTTGTGGGTGTGTTTTACTTAGTTTTCTTTGTTTTTGTTTTTTTTCTTGATCTTTTTTTGCTTAATGGGAAGATGTTGCCAAAGTAATTTGACCTTATGTTCTATACATAAAATGAGGATACTTCAGTCATTTTTCTTTTTCATGTTTTTTATATTGCTTAAGTTAAAATAGCTTTCACTATCATCAACTTTTGCTGCATAATTTGATTTTATCAAACTAATAATATATTAAGCAGTTAATTAGATACCCATAAAAAGGAATAATTAAAATGGACTGAAAAGGCTTTATTTTAGGGGTCACATAATTTACTCTTTTTCTATATAAAATGTGTAACACACAAAGAAAAACACATCATTTCAGTTCTAAAATCACTAATAGAATTGTATTCATTTAAATTATATTTGGAGAGTATTCTCTTGAAATAAAAGGCACTACTTTAAGGAACCAACTCCCATAAGGATGATTCATCAATTGCTATAACCTTTACCTGTTCGAGCCTAGGATTAACTGTCATATTTCCCATATATGTCCATAAAATGTGCCTCTACCTCTGCAACTTT
>CAHIKZ030005555.1:582500-647500 GCA_903632075.3 Acanthosepion pharaonis
CACACATGTACAAGGGTGGCTTGTTCAGGAGTTTAAGAATCCTTAAGTCTTTGCATATTCTCAGCATTGAAAGTTCTCCTGACTGCTATTTGATCTGGGTTTTCATTTGCATGGGACTTTCTTTTCCTCGCTGCAGTCTTGGCTTTTTTGATTGCAATCTGGTCCTCTGTTGGTGGAGATTTCTTTTTGTGAGTCATACTGCTGACGTACGTAACTGGCAACTATAAACTACAAAAAAAACTCAGAATTGATCACTGCATTTAAATATTGCATTAATATTTAAGTTTACCTTTTAAAAGTTCAACAGTAATACTTTTGCTGCTACTTAATTTAAAGACAGTTTGATATACATAGGTTCTTACTTTCCATACAAACAATTATTTTTATTTCATGGGTGACTTTAACTGAATTTCACAATTAATTTTGATTATTCCCAAATTTATTTCTAAGTTATAAAAATTGTTATCGTACCAAAAATTTGTTGGAAAAACTCACATTAAAAAGTCACCAATAATAATCACAGAAATGAAAACTTAGAAATCCAAAATTTTAGAATTGCAGGTTCAGATTTGGCCTGGAATATTTCTAATTTGCTCACAGATTCAGCCTGATTCCAAAATGGTATATGTTGAGCTATGGCCTCTAGGAGTAAAGTTGAAAAAGTATGATACACTGACATTCGCACTTATTATATAGAAAACCTACACAAAACTATATATATATATGTGTGTATATATATATATATATATATATATATATATATATATATATATATATACATACATACATACATGTTGTATGTGGAGAAATATATATGACATATAAAACCACAGTGTAAAGAGAAACAAAAAGGAAGGGTTTTACATATAACATGGAGATACTCCTGTGCCTGGAGAAGCCATTTTTAGGGATCCAGATTCAACTGGACCGGATTCATCTGTGTCATCAGTGAGGACATATTTCACAAATGGGAAACAACAGGTCTTTGGTTTTCCCAAATTGAGGACTGTGAGCTGGAGTTTTATTCTCTATCTGGGGAAAGATATATTTCCCCAAAGAGAAACAGCACCATGGACTTGTAAGCTGTTGGGGAGGCAGATTTAGCCTCTGCCTGGGCTATGGGAAGCCCAAGCTAAAGAAAGCAACCTTACCATTTGGTTGCAGTGGATGAACTGAAATTGACTGGTGCTTATCTCCATTGCCTTCTGTATCCTTACACCACCACCCACTGTGCTGCCAATCATTTACATAATCTTTTTAGATAGTTTATTCTACCAAATTCTCCAAGTCCTCTTTTATCATCTGTTCTAAAATTTCATCTATCCACATAGCATTATCAGCATCCTTCCATAGAATCATCTTTTTCTTGCTTCAAGTTTCTTCATCTGCAAGGAAATTGTCCAATATTCACTGCCATATAGAGGACTGATATTACATAACACTTCAGTATTCTTTTCTTTGTTTCTAATGAAATTTTCCTATTTCTTAATACTTTGTTTAGTTTTTGGAAGGCACTTTCAGTATTCCAATGAGCCTTCAGATTTTATCACATTCCCAAAAAACACTTCCAAGATATTTAATTTTTTTTTACTTGCTTGATTTCAGTGTTTTCAAATCAGAACTCGCATCTTGGATTTTTTTGCTGACAACCATACAGTTTATCTTCTTTAGTTAGTCCTTTCTTCTTGCTTTCCTTTACTACCTTTGGTAGGGGTTCCTGTAGTTTCTTTTCTATATCTACTATCTATACTGTGTCATCTGCATATCTTAAGTTTGTGTTAATAAATAATGAATCCTGATCGGATTTCTAATTTGCTCAGGATTACCTTGCTGTAAAGGTTTGAATATGTTTGGTGCAAAAACATATGTCTTATGTATTTTTGTGTATTTATTGAATTCTTTTTTAATCCATATGGTGACAGTTTACTCTTATTATAAGTTATAGATGGACCTAATTTCATTCCCAAACTTTTCCCCAAAACAAAAAAAAATCAAATGTTTAGATCTGTGAGTTGACACAATTGAAATATTAACAATAAAAAAAAATATTATGTATATACATGCACACACGCACACAGGTATCGATTTACCTTGTGGAATAAAGGTAGCACTATGTTTGGTCAATATTCAGTCCTTTGGTGGTGAGACTGGTGCTAATTGTTCAGAGTGCAGGCCTGGGTTAGTGCCCCTCCCAATCATATAACAAAATTCAAAAGAATACAGGGACTTACATTTGAAGCTAGCTTGGCTGCAGGAGTTGCCAGATGGTTGTCAGTGTTGAGAGCCAACCACCTTTAGTCACATACGTACATACATACATGCACACACAGGTATAAATAGGCAACAAGTATCCATCTAAACATGTTCTATTAAATTCATCCAGGAATGTAATTTTTATTGTACTTTTTTCAATTTTCAAATAAAATGTTATATATTGTGGATAAGCTTTCTGATGTTCATGTTTGTTCTGTTGTGCTTCCTCTTATTTACATTATTTAAGCTGTTTTCCTCATCTTTGTTGTTATCACAACATATTGGTCATTGTGCTTGCTGACCTTCTTACAGTGATTTTGAACTGAACACTTTATTTAATCTATGGGGTAGATCATTCTCATTCTAAGGATGTCTTGTCTCGTTCTTATTTAGTACTGTTCAGTTATTGCTCACTCTCTTTCCACTATGCCCAAGTGCAAACTGTCACAAGGATTGAACTCCTAATTATTATATCACCATATTCATCAACCCATCCTTTAATCCACTAGGCTATTGTCGTGTGGGACAATTCTGAGTGCAGGACTGTGGATGAGTACTGCTGCTGTGACTTGTCTCACTAGCAAATGCCAGAAATTCAGTTTGTTCTACTGTTTTTCGTTCAAGTACTTGCTATAGATCAAGAAACAGGAATCGTATAGAAAGACAGCTCCAAATATGCCTCAGTAAGTTGAACAAATGGACCACAGAGAACAGACTAAAATTTCCCAAAGCAAAAACAAAATGGGTCCACTTTTGTAACCAATGCAAATTCCACCTTGACTTGGTACTGAAACTTGACCACACCAAAATCCCAGTTGTAGATGACTAAAAATATCATTTTTATTTCCCATATTGTTATACCAGAACGTACCTATTTCTATTGTAAATAGACTCTCCCACATATAAGTAGTAGTAGTAGCAGGTGATTTTCAATAAGTTTGATCTAACAACCCCTGCAAATAATTTTACCTAAGGTACGCTGATCCAGAAGAAAAGAAAGGCAACTGATCATTTAAAAGTGGATAAAAAAAACGTAGCAGATACGCTACGATGTTGTTAAAAATAAATAAATAAACTTTTTACTCCTACAGAGTAAAGTTTTAGGTGTGGGGGGATGTTATACCAGAACGTACCTATTTCTATTGTAAATAGACTCTCCCACAAATAAGTAGTAGTAGTAGCAGCCGCCAGTTGGGCTCAGTTGAGTTGAGCGAGTCAATCGATGTCGGACATTGAAGTATCAACCATCACAACTAGATTGCTGTGTCATTAACTATTATTTCAAGTTCCTAACGTTTTGTATGTCGGACCTTTTTAGGACCGACTTAGCGAAATACAAGCCTCCACTGTGAAAACTACTCTACAACACATATTAGGTACCTAAGGTCCAAATATAATAAAACCATGCAATTACTCAGAGCCATAGTGCACACCGAATGGGGAGCAGATAGCGAAATGTTATTAAAACTAATATATATATGGAGCAGCCAGGAAATCATATTTGAAAGAACTGGATACCATACACCACCAAGGTCTTAGATTAACCCTTGGAGCATATAACACCTCTCCTGTTGAAAGCTTATATACAGAAACAAACGAACCATCTCTAAGACTAAAACATGAAAAACTCACTCTTCAGTACTCTTCCTGCTCTCTAAACCCAGCTTACAATGATACTTTCCAACCACAGTATACTGAACTTTTCCATCAGAGGGAAAATTCTATCAACCCATTCAGTCTACATATGAAAGAGATTACACGAGAGAACTAAATAGGCATAACACAGATCTATAGATGAATTCTATCAATTAGATCTCCCTGGATGATCAGCCAACCTAAATTAATACTAGAACTTACAAGATATCCTAAATCTGAAACAAACCCAATTGTCTACCAAGCCAAAATACTCAATATCAAAAATAAACAATCAGATCACCTTTTATATATATATATATATATATATATAAGTATATAATTGGTATATACGGAATGAATTCCAATAACCAACAATTACTATTCTTAAAAGAGTGCTCAATACAAAGTAGAGCAGATATAATTATTATTTATAAAAAAATTATAACATAAGGAAAAGAAAGGGAAAAGAAAAAAAATATATATACATGTATTGTCAAATGACCGGATATATTGTAGCGTCTTGTCGAACGTAATTTCAATGAAGAAATGAATTGAATAAACATATATATTTTTTCTTTTCTCAATAATTTTGTAGTTTTTAAACTTAATAGTGATTAAATTTGGATTTTAAAATTGCCAGTTTTTAATTTTAATATTAAATTTTATCATATAATTTTATAATTATTGGTTAGTATAA
This sequence comes from Acanthosepion pharaonis, assembly GCA_903632075.3. Classification (NCBI taxonomy): domain Eukaryota; kingdom Metazoa; phylum Mollusca; class Cephalopoda; order Sepiida; family Sepiidae; genus Acanthosepion; species Acanthosepion pharaonis. The sequence continues at coordinate 587,086 of CAHIKZ030005555.1, forward strand.
ATTATTTTTAATATTACACGTATTTTAAAGATCTGAATAGTTATTATAACATGATTTCGTTGTCAAACTTTTGAATCTTTCTATACTTGGTTTTTTGATTGGTTATTCTAGCTTTTGTAACAATGTTTCCCCTAGTGTAGGATCGTTAATTAATCTGAAACTTTTAAAACCATTTATTTTATTTTCAACATCATCACTTGATAAGACACAGTGTGTTGGAAACAAAATGGCTATTTTTGTAGTGATTTTATAACATACTTATGTTATAATTTTTTTATAAATAAATAATATATATATATATATATATATATATATATATATATATACACACACAAAGATGGAGCAAAAAATGAAAATAATTTAGAGATTTTATTTTCATTGTTTTGCTAAAGGATAATAAACAATGGAAAAAAATGACAAACATAGCCTTAATATATAGTGCAAAAATAATTGCTATTAATCTGGTACTTGATATAATAACCACAAATCTTTACAATAAATTCGTAATTTTCTTGGGCTCTTTATCTGCACTAAATGCATTGAAAAATAAAAAAACTAGTGACCCTTTAAACATTGGGGTGCTGGAGAGAATTCATCAACTGTCCAAAAAAAAACAAATAATCTTTTACACTATTTACATTATTCGGACTATTGTCCTCATCTTTGTCACCATATTTATTACAACGTTTCAGCCGTTGTTCACTCCAGCCTTCTTCAAGTGGTTGGAATGTTGAACTGAACCTTTATTTCACTCACTGGGGAAGACTGTTCTAGTTTCACGTGCCATGTCTAATGGATGTCAGTTATTAATTCCCTCTCCAATTCTCCACCGCCTTAACCAGGTATTGAACTCATACTCTTTGCATCCTGTCACTGGATCTAACTAATGCCTTTATACACTGTGCCATGTGACCTCAAGGACATGAAAATACCACGCACTGATTATGAGAATATTGTCAATAAAATAATCACAAATAAATGGCAAAACCAATGGGATAGCCTCATTAATAACAAACTTCCGAACATTAAACCCACTATTGGAGAATTGAACACAAAATAGAATAACAATAGAAGAGAACAGGTAGTCTTGACCCGCCCTTCACATAGGCCACATCTACATCACCCATCACCATTTACTGGAGGTTGCAGAAGCCCCGATATGCACTACATGCCAAGACAGATTTATGGTAAAACATACTGCTGGACTTTGTAGACTTTGACCTAGCTTAAGCAAAACATTAACAAGGGAACAAATTGAAAGACCTTTTCAACAAGACAAAACCATCCAAGATATTACATTTTCTAAGAGAAGTGGAATTGTACTAAAAATGTGAACAACAATATTCCAACTATATGCACCTACAACATTTAGTCCTGTATCAAACTTATTCTACAAGGAATGATTATTTTATTTCTAAGAACTTATACTAAAATTTTGTCACTACTAAATGACCTATTGAGGTTGATGTGCCACAAAGCAAACATACATCATAAAAGATTCCTATCTGATTCCATTTGTTCTTTAAGTTCTTGAACGTCTTAAAATCACTTTTTCACACAAGTATTGGATAAAGTGAAGCAAATTGAAATTAAAATGCATAGTGAATATGTCACTTATGGCTGAACATGCACTTCCAACTCTGTTCTTATTTGCTATATTTTCAAAATGAGTACAGATTTTATCATGTAACCTGATTATTGGTGTAATTCCTTGCCCAGCAAGAGATTCTTCTTGTTCCAGTGCATAATTCAGAAGTTACTGTTTTATAAATACCCACAGTATCCAGTTTTAGTGACTGTTAAATGTGTTTTTTTACAAGTTTTATTTTACAAGTTCATATATTGTTTGTTTCGTATCTTTCAGTTCCTTTAGTTATATTGTCATTAGATTCCTAAAAGTCAGTTTAAAACAAAGCTAAAAGAAACACATTTCAAATAATTAGGATACTAAGTTTGTTTTTTGTTTTCTTATTCAGTACATATATTTTTCCCCTATCTTCTTTTTTTTTTTTTTTGCTTTTTCAATTTTCCACATTTTTTGTTTGTTTTTATAAAACAAAAGATAAAACAGCTTTCCAATCTTTAATCCAGCAATCCTCTTGTACAAAGGACTGAATATTAAACTAAAGCTGGATGCAATGGGGATGTAGCAAAGAAAATGGCTTATCTCATCAAACCAAGTGACAGCATGTTGCATGTATCCTACATCCGAAAAGCACATGGGACTCTTGTTTATATATTGAGAACATCATGCAAATATTTAGTCACATCTCAAACAATCACTGACTTTTCAACCTAGATATAAACAAGTGCTGCTTGCAGCCAGGGAGAATTGGTTCTGAAGGACATTACATGGCATGAAGGAGGATTTCTTGAAAGAAGCATCTGCTGTATCGAATTTTAACCCCTTAAAATTCTACTACATGGGCTTTACAAACCAAATTTGCCATGACACAATTGATGGAGGGATGGCAAAGAAAAATATCAAGCGAGATTTAAATATGAAATGAAGTTTTTCAAAAAGTATCTTTTTAGAATTGTAACATACAAAAAGGATATTTTTTTAAAATCTTGAAATGAGAAATAACAGTTCATCATACCACCAGAAATAGAAATCAGTTCAGGTTTTCCTCCTAGAATGGAGACTTTACTGAGTGGCATGCACATAACTATGTCACTGTTTTCTGGCATCATCTCTAAATTATACCTCCACAAGGTAAGTGAATGTGACAGGATCCCTGCTGTCATCCTCAAGAAATGTGCTTCTGAGCTAGCTCCTGTTTTCTTGACAACAAATGCCATGTTTCTCCCTGCTTTCCAGCTTATTGGAAGACCTCCTCTATAGTCCCTGTTTTTAAGAACTTTGGAGAACTCTCTGACCCCTTCAAATTATCACCCTATTAGTCTCTCACTCTCTCTCTCTTTTTTTTTTTTTTTTAAGGCCCTAATCAATGCCGAATTGGTTAAGCATCTTACTTCACACACCTCCTTTCAGACAATCAATATGGCTTCCATTCATCAGGTCTATCACCAATGTGTTAACAGCCATTTCTGAACTTATCTATTTAGCTTTAGATAAGAATGGTAAAGCACAGGTTGTGGCACTAGATATCTCAAAGGTGTTTGACACTGTTTGGCATCCTGGCTTTCTATGCAAGCTTAAGGGTTATGGTGTCACGGGATGTATATTAGGCTTAATCCAATCATTTCTGACCAATCAGGTAATAAAGGTCATAATGAATGGGCACTTCCAAATCATTTAATACTAATGTGGGAGTCCCCAGGGCTCTATCCTTGGATCTATGCTATTTCTGATCTTTATCAATGATCTCCATGATGTCATCACTTCTCAACTAGGTATTTATACAGATGACACAACAATTTACTCCTGTGTTAGTAGCAAATCCAACAGACCTGACAAAGTAAACCTGGTAACTGCTCTTGAAAAGTACCACCAATCACTGTTTAACTGTGGCAAGAAATGGCTTGATAAATTTCAACACCTCCAAAACCAAACTGCTTTCATTTAATCATCACAGAGAACCTTTTCTGCCTACCATAAGGATGGCTGATGTTGAACACCTAGAGAGCAACACACATCTTCTTGGCCTTACATTTTCCACTGGTAAATGGAGCAGCTAGAGTCAACTGCTACATCTGCTACAAGGAAAGCTGGTTTACTGTAGTGTGCAAAAAATTTTTTCTCTTCAGGATACATCTTTCACAATTATACATCTACCATTTGTCTGTGTATTGAATACGTTTGCCATATCTACTCTGGTGCTCCTACTGTGAATCTCAAGATTTTTGACAAAATCCAGAGAAGAGTCTGCAATACAATCAATCTTGAACAGGCATCTTGTCTCCAGTCACTTTTTTATTGACATCTGTTCTACAAATATTTTTATGGTAACTGCTCGGATGAGCTTTTATTCCTGGTTCTCTGACTGCATGAATTTAAGTATGCTACTAGATTGGCAAATAGTTCTCACCATTTTATTATTGAACTCACTAGATGCAACTGCCACTTTAACAGTTTCTTTTCTCACACTTCTCACTTGTGGAACTCCCTTTTGATTTCTAGCTTCCTTGATAACTACAATCTTCAAAAATTTAAATGCAACATCAATCGCTATCTTCTCTTTTAAAACCCTGTTCCCATTTTTGCCCTTTCCTCAATCATCCTCACTTTGAAGCTTCTCTGTTTCTTTCACTTTCGCTCCCTGTAACCCCATGTTCTGGTGCCATTATCATCTTGCTTAGGGGGAAATGATTAAAAAAAAGTTTCCTTGTTTTTTGGCATTTTAAGTTGGTTTCTGTTCCATTTATCATCATGGTACATCTTCATTAATGCTTGTAAAATGCACACTATATGAATAATATTATCAGGACAGCTTTGTACATTGACCAATGTATACATAGAGAAACAAAAAGAATTTCTATTGAGAGAGATGAGCATTGCAGTTTCTTTGATCTTTTCAGTTGTTGTTTCCAAAACCCAGTAGAGTCAAGAATCTCTCTTCTCAACTCAAGAACAAATTTCATGAAATGCACATGACTGACCTTTTCATCCCAGTAGCAGAAATGTTACAATGCCTGATCTTTGCTGCGATTGAACTGTTTTTTTAATGCTTTTCCCGTTGTTGTTGTTGTTCTGTAGAAAGATGTTTGTTACGATGCCATTTTCTTTTTATCTATATCAGATTGTAACAAAGAGTAGGAATCTAACAAATAATTTTAATCATTAAAACTCGTAGCAACTCCAATCCTAATAAAAATCAAGTTGACTTGAGTAATAATTAACAATACATTCTAAAGGATAATAAACAATGGAAAAGAATTACAAACATAGCCTCAGTATATAGTACCAAAATAATTACTATTAATCTGGTACTTGATATAATAACCACAAATCTTTACAATAAATTCATAATTTTGGGGGGCTCTTTATCTGCACTAAATGCATTGAAAAATAAAAAAAACAGTGATTCTTTAACCATCCAAGTGCTGGAGAGAATTCAACTGTCCAAAAAAAAAAAATCAAATAATCTTTTACACTATTTACATTATTTGGACCATTGTCTTCATCTTTGTCGCCATATTTATTACAACGTTTCGGCTGTTTTACACTCTGGCCTTCTTCAGGTAGTTGGAATGAACTGAACTCTTTATTTCCCTCACTGGGGTAGACTGTTCTAGTTCCACGTGCCATGTCTAATGGGTGTCAGTTATCAGTTATCCCCAGTTTAATTCCCTCTCCAAGTTCTCCACCGCCTTAACCAGGTATTGAACTCGCACTCTTTGGGTCCTGTCACTGGATCTAACTAATGCCTCTGTCCTTAAGGAAAATACCACGCACTGATTATAAGAATATTGTCAATAAAATGATCATAAATAAATGGCAAAACCAATGGGATAGCCTCACTAATAACAAACTTCTGAACATTAATAGAAGTCAACAAAAAAAGGCTCCCATATATGTATATATCCCCTTTGTGTTTTTATTAACATTATTTTCAATGTTTCATTATTATTGGGTATTGCTTTTACTTTCATATTCCACAATGTTTTTTGTAGGAAAATTAAGATATTCATCCATCCTTATGATCTTATTTACTTTAGCCCTCGGCTATATTGGATCTGCGACATCATAATTTTTTTCTTTTTTTATTATTAGAGCCAAACAAAGCTTAGAAAGTGAGATCTATCTGGGTTTCAAAATCTCAAAGAATTTTACTTTTTCTTTTCTCACTGATTGTGTGAAATTTTGTACTGTACAAATTGAAACGAAAAATACAACATATACGATATGTTCATTTGGAAATGAAGTTTAGTGGCTATCCTTCTAAAAAGTGATTTGAGAAGTTCTCTATTGGAAATGCATCACTTGAAGTTGCACCTCATAAAGGATAACTGATAAGCATTGATGATTATAAAGAATTGTGAATTTGCATTGAATCTAATCTGCTTCAAATGAGTTTGATGTTTGCATTCAGTTTTAACAAAAACAATGATAATATCTGCACTGGTGCCATATTGGAAAAGAAAATGCATTAGGGAAAATGCTGCACTATAAATTTAGTATGAACAGAAAAAAAATAATGCACAAACATTTTGGTTGTATGATAATATTGATTATTATAAAACTAAAATGTTTATTTTTTTCTAATAATATTTCATATTATTACTCTATATTTTGAATATTTTATATAATATTAGTGGTAAATATACATACATATGCAAAATATATAAAAATACCCATACATGTATATTTTTTGAATAAAATTTCCAAGAGGAAGAATCCAGGTTTTATATATATATATATATATATATATATATATATATAAAAGGTTCTAATACATATTATATATATGTGTGTGTGTGTATATATATATATATATACACACACACATATATTGACCCTGACAATCCATATAGGTGAAACCTAGGTAGGTTTACCTGGCTCTTTAGGTTCATATTTACATTTGCTCTACTTAGCATATTGGGTACTTTACGTAGTTACTTTTGCTTCACTCATTTTCTAGTTTTTTTTTTTGTTTTTTTGTCTTCAGTCTCTGAGCTTGTTTTCACCTCAATTTCATGGTCTTAGTTTTTTTTTGTTTTTTTTATCCCTTATTTTCCTTTGCTCATTGGTTTGTTCAATTACAAGCCAAAATACCAAAGGTTTTTCCAAACAACTATATATATATATATATATAAAGGCTCTGTGTGTATGCATGTACAGATATATCTGAATTGGCATGTATATGTGTACATGCATGTACAAGTCAACAAAAATGATTCTAATATATGTACATGCTCTTTGTGTGTGTGTGTGTGTATATATATATATATATATATATATATATATATAAACACTTAGTTTCCGTGGACTAACTTAAAATTCAACAACACCAAACAGCTCTAATAAACATATAGATAAAAAAAAGAAAAAGGTCATTCACTTTTTGGACATTGGAGATAAGGTAATTTAATTTATGATTCCCATTTATCCTCTGAGATCCCAAGGCATTATTCCTCACATATTTTTGTCTCTCTTTCATTATAACCTGAGGAAGCCAAAGAGAACAGATTCTCTCAGCAAAACATGTCTTTCATAATTTTTCTGCTTTGTTTTCATCATTTTCACATATGTTGTTTCTTCATGAATACACTAATAATGTGACAGTTGTCAGCACAAATGATGTAATTGATGAACTGAATTCATATTCTAGATTATCTGTTCACATTTATAAAAATGCTCTTAGGAAACACATGAATCTATCTTTCTCTCCCAAATTATGAGTCAAATAACAAAGTAGACTGGACTCTTTAGCCTTCAATGGCAACCAGTCTAAGAAAATGAAAACTGAATTCTAAATGATGCAGAATGTTTTCCAAGAAGGCATGGCAATTCACAGATAAGAAAAAAAAAGAATAATTTGTGGAGAATCATGTTCTGAAGGGAAAAATGTTTATTAATGGGGTGAAGGCACCTGAATGGTTAATAACAAAGCAGATGCAATCATCAAACTGATTTTTATAAATTTTACTGAGAGAATTAAAGTTTACTATGCTGTAAAATTTATTTATCCCCTTTCCTTAATTACATAAAATGAGCTGTTTTATAGGGTTAAACCCTGTAAAACAGCTCATTTTATGTAATTGTCATGTCAGTTCAAATTGACTTGCTCCTGAAACCACAGCAGCATCCTGTAGTGCAGTTGTGGCCAAATGCTTTGCAAAGAATCTCTGGGTATATATTATTCTTAATTATTATTGTCATTTACTTTTTTTCCCATTACACCAATTTTTAGTCATTTTTTTTTTATTATTATTATTTACTCCTTTGATTGGATCATTTAAAGAAACTCATTTCAGCAGCTTGACCTGATTTTTTTTTTTATTTTGTAAGCAGATTAAAGATTGTATTTTATTTTGGGGATGCTATATATTGTGCTAAGCAATACCAGCCAAGAATTCACCATTGAACACACGTTTTTTCCTTTTTTTTTTTTTCTTGAATGATTAATAAAAATGATATTTATCTGTGAGGGAGGCCAATTGTGTGGGCTTCTCTGTCACACAGAGTTGTCCACCAAAATCAAATTCATGCAAATGGCCTTGTCAAACTCTCTTTGATTCAAAACCATCTCTGCCACCCCTAGTAGGGGAGAGAAAGGAAATAGAGAGACATGATTACAGTCCTGATGCTTGGATGTAGGCCAATGCCAACCACAAATACTGACATCATTCAAATTATACATATTATGAGGGATTGCTGATAGTTCCTCCGCCCAATCCACTCTTCAGAATTAGTATTTGAATGAACAGACATAAGAACACTAATGTTTAAGCAGTGGGCCAGGTCAAAGGACATTTTTTTTTTTATTATTTATTATTATTAACCTGGCAGCCATTGAGCTAAAATGGGCAAACAAATGGAAGGTAAAAGATATAACAAAGACAACATGAAGAAAACAGGATTTATTGAAACATTGAATTAGAAAAGTGTTTAAGGAAGCTATAGACACTCATTGTACACAAGTATAGCTACCATCTGCTAATATAATCAAAATGTATTTTTAGTTTTAGATATGATAAACTACTTCTGGCAGCAAGGCTTCTGATTGGGAGATTGGAGGTTTTGAGGAGCATGAAACTATATCTTAACTGCTGTTGTTCCCAGGTCCACCCTGACCTAGAGTGGTAGCAGCTGTTAGGGTCCCACTTATGAGCAAATAGTGAATCCCCAAACAAAAACAAAATGCTATGAAAATACCAGCAATATATTTTTTTTATAAAAGAAATATTAACCAAAAGTACTTATTTATAGCAAAATGACTAAAAGTACATTTTATATTAGACTGGCCAACAATATATCAGTAGTTGAAACCATAAAATTTTGTTCAAAATATTTAAATTTCAGCATTAAATAACCCATAGAGATTTGCCACTAAACAAAATCAACTAGCAAACATGTATATGCACAAAATCTGAGTATCATCTACCATATATTCAGTTGAGAAAGCAGAATAACATTTATCAGATTTTTATTACTTCAAAGCTTCTAAGAAAACTAAGTTTCAGCATCAAATGACCCATAGAAGTTGATAGGCTGCTAAACAAAATCAACCAACCAAAATGTATTTTGATCTTTTTGAAAAGATCTAGTCTTGGCATTGATTGCTGAAAGAGTGTGGATGTTTAAGAATTAAGTATGATAATTGACCAACTGTACAAAAGGGTGATCTTTAAAATGTTCAGAGAATGTCACTAAAATTCAAACATTAATACAAAAAAAATGATATTTTCATTATTTGATAATTTATTGTTTTATGTGATTTAGTCAAAGTTAGTATTCTATTTGTTTATTCTTATAATGATTATTTCAGACATTATTCAGGCAAACATTTCATAGATGTTCTGTGGCAATGAAGAAAAAAAACAAATCTTGCCTCAAAAGTGAATTTGTGTTATTTGTGCTATCTGTTGAAAGAGAAAATTAAAATCAGGTTGATTTGATTAGTCCACAAAATATGGTAATTGTTTGCCCTTTCAAACACAAGTCTCAACCAATCACAATCTTTCTTACTCCAATAAAAGAAGGTCACTTTGGACCACAAATTTTCTGGACTCTTTTTAGATGAAGAAGGTAGTTGTGATGTGGATGTTTTAGCCATTTGATTTATGCCCCTGCATTTTCTAGCTTGGAATTTGCAAGATTGATTTATGTCCCTTGGAATAATGATTCCAGATTTGAGATTTTTGGCATCTGAATTTCCTCTATTGCCATTTACCTCACAAGAATCCCTTGTCTACCCTGCTATTTAACCCATAGTTGGTAAGGAGAAAAGATCAATTCATTCCTTTCCCAAGGTCATTAATGAGAAAGAGAACAGTAAATTAGTAGATGAGGCTGGAATTTGAACTTATCTCACTGATACCAGTTTCCATACACACACACACACAGACACACAATGTTTGTATAAGTAATTTTCATTATACGAAGTGCCGCCTAAAATTTTGAAAACTTTGAACAATATAAATTCACACACAATCTAGATTTCTTGCAGACTTTAACCATTATCCTTTGCAAGATAACTTTGTACATGACCAAAAGATATTTCAGAAAAGATCATGGGAACTAAATGTTAGTACAAGTTTAGTATCCTTTATCCCAAATTCCCAAATCCAAAAGTTTTTCAGGTGCTGACATGAGGAAAATTTCAGAAAGCAACATGGCTACCTACAGCATGATTATTCCATTACAGCATTACAAATGAAATGCTAATCTTTGTTCAATTTTCATTACATTTAACTGTAATCAGAATCTGTTTTGTTTTTATACAAATACTCTACCTTCATGTATTGTAATTTAATCAAAAGACAACATCATTGGTAAAGACTCATAGCTTACCAAATTTTCCTTTGCACACTATGATGTCACTGATGATGTACCCTCTCCTTCTAGTTTCTCACACCTGATGTAGAAGTAGTGTTTGGTGTTGCATTTATATATTTTTTATAAGTAGGGATCATGTTTTTATGTACGCATACATGAAAGTACAAAATATTATTTTTAAAAAAGTTATGCAAACATTACATGACTAGCATCATTACCTGTATCTGTATGTACACAAAATTTATTAAATTTTGTATAAAACTATTTTCAGGGTATATGTTATTTATATAAAACTACCTTCATGGTGTGTGTTATATATCTATAAAGTTGTTATGAAATGTAAAGGGATATCATGTTTATGCTTGGGTTCCCAAGCTGCCTTGTATTATAGATGCCATATACAAATTAAATAGCCTGTATTCCAAAATCAAAAAAAAAATCTGAAAACTGAAACACTTCCACTCCCAAGAATTTTGGATAAAGGATTCTCAACCTGTATAATTTCCTTTTTCTCATGATCAAATTCTAAAGACATTTGAGAAATACATTGTATAGATACAGGAGAGTTAATGTGTTTATTTTGTTGTTTTCTTTTTTATATTTTCATTTTCATCATCTGTTAGATCTACAGGGTGCACAGTAAAAAAGCTGAAAATTTATTATCACGGTTTTATCTTTCGGGAATAATTAACCTTGAATAAATTTCTTGAATATTCATAACCTTGCATAATTACTTAATCGCAGGCCTCGACCATGGTGATGGAAAGTGGCCGGATGGTATTACCATTTTCCTTTTTAAAATGGGTAAGTCATTGATTTGGGATGTGACCTGTGCAGATATATTTTCAGCCAGTAATTTGATCAGGTTCGGTTGAGCCAGGGTCCATTGCCCAGGATGCAGAGATGAAAAAAATAGTTAAATATTCTTCTCTTGCTGATAGATTTTTTTTTACTCCTGTGGCAGTAAAGACTTCAGGGGTTATTGGCCCTCATCCGATGACGTTCCTTCGGAGGATTGGCGTGATAACGTCTCAATTAGGGATGAGCCTTGTGAAACAAAGTGGCTCTTGCAGTGTGTCTCACTGGCGATGATTTGAGGTAATGCTTTCTCTATCATTGCGGCTGACAGAGGATAGCAAAAAAAATTGTTTATAGTTTCTGGAATTGTTCTCAATGGTCAACTGAACTTGCTTTGTTTCAATAAATATTGCATAGTTTTCAAAAAAAAAAAATTACTCTAATTGGTTATTTTATGAATGATTAATTACAGCTTGATCTTATGACTCGTGTATAAAGGTTATTTGCAGACAAATTTTGTCTTTTGTTCTGCTCTTCTTGTATGGCTAAACAACTCACTGATTTTGAGTATCAAATAACATCTGACGTGGGGATTGACAAAATGTGCAGAAATTTTTCCTGAATTTTTCAGTCACATCAGGCCTTACCAGTTTTTAATGGTTATCTCATGAATTAACCATTTTTTTATTGGGTACCCTGCAGTATTTTATAAGCATCAAGATAGAAATCTCTGCGATATGTTTCACTTAAACAATGTTAGTTTTCATCATAGGCTGGTAAAGATGGAAATAAAGGACTTCTGTTATATTTTGTGCACAATAAATAAATGGCATTAAGATGAATTCATCAGCAGTTGTTTATTTAACATTCTTCTCAAAACAAAAAAACTCAAAGAAAATTATCAAGATTTGACTTTTTCTTTTCTTTTGCCTTCATATTATGGCTACCTAATCAATTAAGGTATCTAAATATCCACCTTGCCACTAACACTTTATTGTTTTATCAAAGCCCAATGATACAATGAAACCTTTGTAAACCAACTTCAAATTGTTGCTAATTATTATCTTTCTTTCCTTGGTTGATCTCTGATGGACTGATAAACCAGTTCAGCTGCCTTTTTCTGAAACTTGTTTTGTTATTAACCATTTACAGTAATGTTATTTTTTTGTTAATTCTTCTTCTTGCATTAACATATCTGTTTTTATTACTTCAACTACCTTTTTTTTCTTCTTCTTTCTAACAGTGGCAGAGTTTGCCCAACAGATTGCTACAGCCTATGAGAATTTCTCCAAAGAATTGGAGACGGTGATTGGAACATTTAGAAAATCAAGCAATGATCTCAAGAAAGACAGGTGAGTGAAAAAGTAGTACTTGCTAATTCATTAATGTATTTGACAATTTCAGGACATCAAAGAAAGATGTTCATTCTTTTCAGCATTTTGACCAGTTAACTCTTTTCTTTTTCTTATTTTTTTTTTCCTCAACATTTTATCCCATGAGTTCTTGATCTGTGACAAATTTGGTAAATTTCATTGTGTTTTAAACTTCAGCCTCTTATATAAACTGGAATATTATCTTTAGCAAAAAAATAATAAAATTTCTTGCACTTGTAATTCTTGTCTTTATTTGATAATTTCCATCTTTGATAATACATTATTTCCCCATGTATCAATATTCAGACTACATTAGAATACTCTTTTACTGGCTAGTAGTAATAATTCAGTGACTTAGTACACTAAAACACTTTCTTAGTTCGGAAAGGTTATGAAAAACTCAAAAGGACTTAGAAAATTTTAATGCAATACATAAGTTATATTCTCAAGAGAAAAACAATTCAAATATGTTTGAGAAATTTAGGTTTGTATGGCACAAAGATATAGTGTGAAGTATCCCAGAAACAGTAACTAAAGTCTGCTCATCATAGTAGCAGCATAAAGTGTCTACTATATATATATATATATATATATATATATATATATATATATATATTGTCTATACATTATTTTTATAGATACAATTATTCAAGTAAATGCTCTGTTTATAATGAACAGTATTAATTACATTTACCAGCCAGAATGTCCAAGAAATTTTATCCTCCAACAGGAATCAAAACATGGAAAATCAAAAAATGTCCTACATGGAACTGTCATTTAATCTGATGTGCTATGCCACTCAGCTACAGAGGAAGCATCTGGTTAGCCAAATTCAAATTAGTGTTTTTAATCAAAAAACTTACGTCTGTTGTTTTCAAACACTCATATCTGCTTAAAGCATATCTTAACATATACAAATTACATTATATATTATGAAATGAACTAAGTCCGATAATTATTTTAATATATTTTCTGTTTATACGTTATTTTTATAGATACAAATATTTAAATAAATGCTCTGTTTATAATAATCAGTATTAATTGCATTTACCAGCCTGAATTATATTTACTTACTATTTTATTATAAAGTAAACAGTAATTTGGACTTTGCTAACCAGCTGCTTCCTCTGTAGTTGAATGGCATAGAATGTCAGTTCAAATGACAGTTCCATGTATGACACAGGTTCAATTCCTGCTGGAGGACAAAATTTCTCAGATATTCAGGCCGGTACATGTAATTAATACTATATATTATAAACAGAGCATTTACTTAAATAATTGTATCTATGGAAATAATAAAAAAATATATTAAAATAATTGTCGGACTTAGTTTTTATATACATATATATATATATATATATAGAGAGAGAGAGAGAGAAATGGCATATTTTCTGATACCAGTTACCACCCCTAGCAGATGTCATAAAATGTAAATACTTATACCTATTTCTTATTCTAGGCAGAGGTGGCTGTTTCATTGGACACAAACTGGAAAGTCAAAAGTTTAGGTACAGTTTGAAAGGAATAAAACCTAGTTTCTCATTATTCAAATGTTTCTTTATAAATATGAGTGGGTACTGAAAGACTCAGCCACTTCCCAAAACCAACTGAACATAAGATTTTAAATTAAATTTGTTTTTTCTTAAGAATTTTTTTTCACTCACCAAGACCTTTTCATCAACTTCTTATACTCAGTTATTATTATGCAAAAACAAAAAACATTAAAATGTGTATAAAATACTTAATATACACAGTGTTGTAAAGTTCTATGAAACCATTCTACATATGACATCACTTATCTGATTAATGCTTATTTAAATTTAAAATGTAACATTCCAGAATGTGTCAGGATGCAACTAACACAGTTATGCCTATGATACTGACATTTAGTTTCAAATAATTATCAAGACTGTTGAAAGAATAGAAATAAAGACTTGAGATAGTTTATCCACAATATCAATCCAGATGTGCAATAACTTAAGTGAAAATTGGAAAAACACATTAAAGATATTAAAAGACTTTAATATAAGTTTTAAGTTAAAGTGATACATTTTTTGTTTTAAATAGATTGAGTTTGCATCTAAATGTTATAAATGCTGGATAATTTACATCATGTGACATACTCCTCCATACATCATATGATCTTTATTTTTCTGTCTAAAAACAATTATGTGTCTTATATACTCATACTAAAAATACAGTTTATAACAATCAATGTGATTGGCTTAAACATATTGTACTAAACTCAGATTATCACCAACTTAAATAGGGAATATATAAAGATGATCTAAAATGAAACTAAGGCTACATTTGTATTGATCTGGTATTTCTATACAGTGATAGGAAACAAAAAAGTCTTATTATATTATGCGTTATTACTGAGGTACCTTGGGTTAGTGATAACATTTCAGCTCTAAAATTATGTTTGATCCTCAAGATGATTATCTCTCTGATGAAGATTTAGGTGGGTTTTTTTTTTCTTTTATAGGAGCAATATGTATTTTGTTTGAATTAGATGTATTTTGTTCAAATTATGTAAAATAATTACGTTCACTGTTTTATTAAATTATATGTTCATTTTATTATTTACATTTGGACCAATGTCATCATCTTTGCTATTCACAGTAGTCTGGTTGTTGTACTCTACAGCCTTCTTCAGGAGCTTTTTTATTCAGGTAACCTTCAGGAACTTTAGAATGGAATCCTTCATTCTATGAAGATAGTTTTCATGTCACTGTCCATATCTATAGATATCTTGTTTTATTCTTATTTAGTTGTGTTCAGTTATTGCTTGCTCTGTTTCTATTGAGTCTAAATCTGTACTGCCTAGGTCAGGGATTGAACTTACATTTATTATGTCATGAAATTCATGAGACAATGATTTAATCCACTAGGTTATTTTTATTACTCATTTCATCCAAGAGTTCACATCTGAAAAACAAAATGAAAGAAATTATACCCTCTTCTCCTCATTTGCCTTTTGAATGATATAATTTATCATGATTAGGTCATTTTAATGACAAAAATGAATTATTCCACTAAATTAACGATTTGTTTTTTTTTTAAGTGTTAATGCATATGCAATCACAAGACACAGACATGATAGAAAAAACTGTCATTTATATGTGAAGTGATAAAATACACAAGGCATAATGCCTGCAGCTGAACAAGGGGAGAGATTTAGGAGTGATGTAATATTAGCAAAAGCACCCAACCATACAGATGTTACGCATACAAAAAAAAAGTTATCTTGAGAATTAAGAGGTTAAAGTATAGTATTTGGAAAAGCATGAATTACGCAAGGGCACAGATTTTGATGTTAAGTAGCATAAGCAAAAACATCCACCCACATATACAATGATTTATTATGTATCAAGTGAAATAAGCAATTTAATCTGGTATTGAGAGGATAGCCTCTTATGCAAGGATGATGATCAGGGAATACAGCTGTTTTAGATAGAGTAATCGTTAGCACACACACAATTTATTATATAAAAACAACAATTAAAAATAAAAAATAACAGTGTATTATCTAATATCAATATGATCCTTAAAATATGTTGTGTATGATATTAACAAAAACAGACATCTATACATAGAACAATATACTGTATTTACTGTCCAAGAAACAACTTCCAGCTCCTAACAAAACATATGAATATCACATTTGAAAGAAAATATTAGAATATTACACATATAAGAGGAGGTAATGAAAAGTTTCCAGTATGCCATATTTTCCAAAATCTGACCAAATGATCAAACATTTTTTTTTTCTTTTTTTTAGGTCAGGTCGAGAACTTTTCAGCATCCTCTCATATACATTGGTATTATAGATAGAAGACTGATTTCCAAAAGAAAATTTCTTACTCAGTTTTATTAAAACATTTATTTTTTCATCAAATTATTCTTCTCTGGATAAACCCAAGGTCAAAATAACAAATGCATTTTGAGCAAGATCAGTGCATCAATTATGCAATGTATTGACAGTTTTGAAAACTGGTCAACTGCACTTATGTTGAAATGTGATTATAAACTGCTTGAGGAATATTGGAAGATTTTTGTATAATTTCACTAAATATTAGTGAATTTATTTATTATTATTAAATATTAAGTTCCTAGAATGAAATAGTAAATACACAGTTAACAAAAAGATTTGCTGCTTGTTATCTTTCAGAGGCCACCTTCTTTTTGGTTTTGCTTTTAGTTTTTTTTTTTCTTTTCTTGTGGGTGGTGGGGTTCTTGAAAGGTTTGTTTTCTTTTTGGAGGTATTTTTTTACCTTTTGTACATACCTAATAATTTCATTAGTTATAAAATTTTATTCATTAAATTTAAAACTAGCATAAATGACTAACCTTACAAGAGTTATTTCAACAATTATACTCATTCTTTGTTATTGGTGTTATTTTCAAATTTTATCTGATTGATTCTTCAGCTTCCTTTAGCTTAAACATTGGATGAACAATAAAAGAATGAGTTCATTTTCACCAATAATTCTTGCAAGAGTAATGATTCTTCACAAAATTACAAACATTTGGTGCAAAACTTTATCCTATATTTTCCAGAATGTATGTGGACAGAAAGTTGTAAATTAATCCATTTTAACAAATTTTTAAAAATATCAAGAGTAATATTATATTATGTACAACTTTTTTTAACAGTTATCTATTCATGACTCATGATCTGAATAGAAAAAAAAAACAAACATTATTAATCCTAATTTCTAAGGACTTATAAAAGATAATATTGTTTGTAAAAAGATATTCATTTACTATTAAGTTGCTCTTCTCTTGACTTACCACTTAACTCTGATATTTTGCAGTACTCTGGCTATATTAAAAATAACAAAGTTGTTAATGGCTAAATACTTGTTACGGACACCATATCGAATGAGTTAAAACAATTTCTTTATTGATTTTTAAATCATTTACCTTTTATCTTAGTTATTTTTATCACAAGTCATTTTTGCATTCAATATCAGTCTTTTTAAGCAAGCAATATATGTTGTAAATAATGAGACTGCTTTTCTATATCCTTTTTAGGAACAAGTATTTTACATTATATATGCAAAACTGTTCATATATGTGATCAGATCTTAAGAAGTGGGTGAGGCTTAGAACTTAGCATCCTCCCATATATATATATATATATATAATATGTGAGAGTACAAAAATGATTTCCATAAGCATTGCAACTTTTACTTTATATATTACATTCTATGCACAAATACTCAAAAATGTTTAAATACGAGGGTGCTGAAAACTTTTCAGTACCTCTACTTTTTACTGTACCTAAGAATCTGATCAGCCAAAATACCAAACATCAGAATTTATTTTTGAAACACTTCTTGGTCAGACAAAGAAAGCATTTAGCACCCTTTAACTCTTCACACACACATTACCATAGTCTTTTTCTGTGTGCCATGTTCCTCTAAGACTTGAGCCATCATCGCTGTCTACAACTTCTTTGTAGCTCTTAACAGTTCTGCCATCCATTTACACAATCTCGTTAACTCATTTGCTTCTTTCTTCTATCCCTTTTACCTTTAACCCTTTGAGCTCTGCTACCTGATTTTAACCCTCCTACCTGAGCTCCTGAGTCAAAACTCAAAAAATAATTGGTATGTAGTGTTTCATGGTAGATATAAAAATAGTTCAACTGGTGACTGGGCATTAAGTCATTTTTCTCTATCACCAGTAAAGTGTTGGTCAGGGCTCAAAGGGTTAATGCTTCTTGTGAGTATCAAATTTTCCAGGTCTTCATCTCTGTGTCCCTAAAATTTCAACCATCCTGAGTATGATGATAAACTACATCTGCGTCCTGGGTATGATGACAAACTACGCCCAACAGCAAGGCCTCTGATCAGGAGGTTTTGAGGAATGTGGAACCACCTCTTACTTACTGGTGTTCCCAGGTCCACCCTGACCTGGAGTGGTAGCACCTGTTAGGGTCTCAGCTATGGGCCAATAGTTAACCCCAACACTGGGGTAAAAACAGTATGAAAGTGTAAAAATAGGTTTTAATACCAGAAATACTTTGTAAAAAATTATTACCAGCAATAAATATTTCAAGAAAAAAACTATTTTGAAAAATATTACAAGCTCTACATTTTTGAGGAAAATATTACCAGAAATAGATTTTTGACGAAAGAAAATATTACTAGCAAAAAAAAAAATATTACCAGCAACACATTTTTAAGGAAAATATTACCAGAAATAGATTTTTGACAAAATAAAATATTACCAGAAAAAAAAAAAATGGTGGCATTAAATAACCCATTGAGGTTGATATGCCATAAAACAACCAAACCTAAAATTTCAACTATCTCTGATTCTAAGCACAAGTTTCCTTTTTCTTCCCATTTTCCTTAAAATTTCCTTGTTACTTATGCACTCCTTTCATGGTATTCTTAGCATTTTTCTGCAGAACTACATTTGTAAGGAAATTGTCATATAGAAGGATTGATATTGCATGGCATATCAGCACTCTTTTCTTTGTTTTTAATTAAATTTTCCTGTTTTTAGAAGATATCTTTTGCTATTCCAATGTGCCTTCCAATTCCAATGTTATATTTTCCATCATATGTCAAAATACCTCCCAGATATTTAAACTTCTGTACTTGTTTGATTTTAACATTTTGTGCTTTAGTAACATACATTGAGGTATGGATCAGTACTTTTGCATTTGAGTCAGAGTATCTGTATGCTTTTCGAAGAATCGGTGCCATCCCCTACCATGAATCAAAGGTAATATACTTACTTTTTGTAGGATGAGAGTCCAGTATATGTTTTCTGACTCAAAAAAACATTCATTTGACACTTTTATAATACCAACGAATACTTGTTGTCAGTTTCATAATCCTCATTGTAGTAGAAACTTTGTAATCACTGATACAACTATAGAGACACCGTTGAACAATAGTACTGGTGTCAGACACCTTTGAATAACACTCACACTAATAGTACTTGCTTGATAATACTCACTTGGATAGTAACCCATATAGTTATCTGAATAGAGAAATAGTATAGTGAATAGAGTAGAGGAAAAGTTATCCAAAAAGTAGTTGTGGTTAGAGTAGAAATAACAATCCAAATAGAGGATAGAATAGAAATAGTGATCATTAGAAATAGCTACTTCCTACATATATGTGTTTCCTCTATGATTACATGGTCTACTTAATTCAATAATGTGATCACCAGTGTTTGGTCACTGGCAATCTATGTTCAAACTCAAGTGTCCACTTTATTCCTATATTACAATATGTAAAATCTGTAAGGTGTTACAAAAGATATCTATGGATACATTATTACATATATGTAAGTGTATAATGTAAAGTAGTTTCCCTATGACATTTCTATAAATATTTTCATAGTAATTGTTCTGATGAGCTTTTCTCTTTGGTATCTCAACTTTATAAATTTAAGTGCAATTCTAGATTAGCAGATAGGTTTCATCATCTTACAGTTTCATGGTAATTGTTCTGAGAAATTTTCATCTATAGTACCTAGACATAATGAATTTAAGTGCAGTACTAGATTGGCAACATAGCCTTAATATTTTACTGTTGCAATAGCTAGATGGAACTGTAATTTCTATGTTAACAGTTTCTTCTCTTGCACTTCTTGCTTGTGGAACTCTCATCCAGCTTCTTACTTTCCAATCAACTTTGATCTTCACAAATTTTAAATTCAATGTCAATCATTATCTTCTCTCTTCTTAATTCCTGTTGTTTTAATTCCTTTAATTTTTCTTTTTCTCATATTCTTTCATACTCAGTAACTTTTTGCATCTTAGTGCCTTGCTTGGGGTGAAATTATTAAAATAAAGCATATATATACACACACAAGCACTCACTTTACATATGTTTATATATAAAGAAAACAGTAATAGTTGCACATAGCTGGGGAAAGGGAAGGAAAACAATTAAGAGATAAAAAAAAATTAACAATATTAGTTTGATTTTACTGCTCTGTTTTCATTTTCATCATTTTATAAACTGAAATAATTTACCATTATATAGAGATAAAAAATGAATCTTTGGCTTTTCAGGAAGACAACATAATTAAAATTGCATGTAGTAGACCCAGAATTTTCACCCATTGTGACAAATGGATGTTCCCTCAGGGAGCTTCCATGCTATTGAGACTTAAACTCAACCCAGACTTCAGTGTGGAAATCATACATGATTCATTGCTAAAGATGATGGAAAAATGGTTGGTTCCCTGTAACACTCCAATAAGTATTTGTTGTAGAATACGATGGACGATAATGAGTATGCCCCCATTCCCATAAATACAGTAGTGAATACTGTATGTTGGTCTGCAGTTAGATTCATTGTGGAAATCATTTGACTCACTTCTAGCAGTTGACTACTACTTGTACGCGCCACTCGTGTGTTGTTCTTGTCCTAAGTATTATCGTTCATTACCAACCTTTGTATGATTATTCTATTCAGTAACCTTCCCTAGGATATAACAGATAGATAGATATGAGCAGATAGATAGATAGCGTTGTGGCATACCTACGAACTATAATAGGTATGTCCCCTTTCACATAAATACAGTAGTAAATACTGTATGTTGGTCTGCAGTTGGAGATTCATTTTGGAATTCACTTGACTCACTTCTAGCAGTTGACTACTACTTCTAGATACCACTGGTGAATCTTATCTGTGTTGTTCTTGTCCTAAGTATTTGTGATTATTCTATTCAGTAACCTTCCCTAGGTTACAACAGTATCTAACTCCTCCTGCTCTCTTTTACTTTTACAAGAGCCAGATCTAGAGCTGCTAGTTTTCCCTTTCCATTCTCACTAGTCCAAAAGCATTGGTGAGAAATTCTTTTCCACCATATAACCATTTTTTCACAGATGAAACACCACAAGCCTCTCACTGCTCTATTTCCATAGAAAGTGCTCAGACAAACTACATTCCTTTGCTTCACTAGTTCATGACTAAGACCTGCCATCCCATATACATTGTAGAGAACCACCCTCATTCCTTTTGTATTCCATTGGTGAGATCTAAGTTCTATAAAGTAGCTTCTTCTCATGAATCGCTGCTTTGTAGAGCTGACTCCCAAGAAGACTCTTCCCCAATTAATACAATTTTAACCTGTTCAAGTATAGAATAAACCATTATTTTCTCCATATATCCACATAAACTGTGTCTCTTACTCTATAATCATCTACCTCAAGTGGCTCTCGGGCCTTGTACAGAGTGAACGTAATTGTAAAAACAAAAACATTCTACTGTTTTGCTTCATCTTCAAGAGAAATGAAAAGCAGGACATAATTGACAATCTTTTTCACTTCCATTCAGATGACTTGAATCCCCTTTCTCTCTGACTCCCATATTTTTAATCTTTGATCCTATGAATGCCAACAAAAAACATTTTTCCTCTTTTTTTTTGAGAATTAAGAAAGGACACTTTTGTCTTTTCTTGCAAGCATCACACATTCTTACTAGAAAAAATTGACTTCAGTGAATGCCAACCAGATTTACATCAGCCGAGTCTGTCTTTAACACCATTACTTTTTATCACACCACAAAGACATTAACTTTAAAATGACTTTTCAGATTTATTTACAAATTGCTTTAAGGTTTAATAAATTAAAACCCTTTATCCATTGCTGGCAGATGAAATGGATATTATGTGGGATTACAAATTAATATTTAATATAGATCAGTTAATAAAAAATTTCAGTGATGTTAAATATTGTTTTTTGGACATGGTTTGTTTTAGAATGAACTGAAACTAATGTGATCCAAGGGACACAACTCTAATATAGAAATAATTTAAATGATTCCATTAATCCTCCGTTAGTATAGTGGAGCCTTGTCAAGCATCCCATTCAAAATATATCATTTAGTTCTTTATTTATATACTGTTGTATCCTTAAAGAAGGTTACAAACAGAAAAAGGTGGTACTTGAGTGAAAGAAATAGCAACACAGGCATAGATGAAAGAAAGAGAGGTTTATTGTAAAAGAGAATACACTACTGAAAGACAGGGTATCGCTTAGCAGGCTAGTAATTCCTGAAAAAGGTCCACCAGGTATATCCTGTGCACACTATATATATATATATATATAGTCATCCACAGACACTGTTTCGCTGTACCACAGCTCATCAGTGTTGCTAGACATCCTGTTGCCTCTAACTAGGATCTAAACTCGACTGAATTGGCATCAGTCGAGGATTCTACCACTAAACCGCTGGTGCACGGCAGAGATGAAGGTGAATTTAAGCATATTTATTTTTAGATAAAAACACAGTGACTGAGAGAACTCTATTCGATTTACTGAAGAGTCTTGCATTATTCACTGTAATATTCACTGTTTACAAACCCACACTTCCTCCCCAGAGAGCTCAACCAAAATAAATTTTTCAGAAGCATATATAGTCAGTCCACAATAGGCGATATGAAGAGTGGGACATTCCATTACAGCATATATTCTTTATCTATATAAGATAAGTAAAAAAAACAAAAAAATAAAAGTTTTTATTTTGGAAAATCAAAACGTCAATATTAAAACTGAATTTGTAATTAATTTAAAAAATACAAAAATAGGTTTCAGTATCTGTCTATATTTCTGACATGAGGTATTATGTACATTATTTACATTATTTGGACTATTGTCCTCATCTTTGTCACCATATTTATTACAACATTTCGGCTGTTGTACGCTCCGGCCTTCTTCAGGTAGTTGGAATATTGAACTGAACTCTTTATTTCACTCACTGGGTTAGACTAGTTCCATGTGCCATGTTTTAATGGATGTCAGTTATCTCCTGTTAATTCCCCTCTGAAAGTTCTCAACTGCCTTAACCGGGTATTGAAATCACACTCTTTGGGTCCTGTCACTGGATCTAACTAACACTTTTATCCACTGTGCCATGTGTCTGTGAAACTAAAACGGTCTACCCCAGTGAATGAAATAATGGGTTCAGTTCAACATTCCGACTACCTGAAGAAGGCTGGAATGTACAACAGCCGAAACATTGTAATAAATATGGCAACAAAGATGAGGACAATGGTCCAAATAATGTAAATAAAAATAGGCTTCATTTTATTTTCAGTATACTTTTATAAAACAATTTATGATCAGTCTGATTCTTCTCTCTTATTTTTCACATTCCAAGCAATGAACAAGAAGGTTACTGTGATCTTTATATAATTTCCTACCAACATTACTACAGACAGTCTTTACATTACCATCATCTGTTTCTAATTCACACAGATATTATGACTAAAACCTGGTGCTCCTACTATATATCTGAAGATTCTTGGCAAAGTTCGGAAGGCGGGTCTGTAATGTAATTGATCCTGACCTGACGTCTTGACTTCAGTCACTTTCCCACCAACGTGATGTTTCTTCCCTCTGGCTTTTCTACAAATGTTTTCATGACAATTGTTTTGATAAGCTGTTCTCCTTAGTGCCTCGACTGCATGAATATAAGTGGACTACTAGATTGGCAATGAGGCATCACCATTTTACTATTGAACCAGCTAGATGTAACCATCAGTTTTATTCTGATAGTTTCTTTTCTCACCTGTGGAACTCACTTCCAATTTCTTGCTTCCCTGCCACCTACAATCTTCAAAAATTTAAATGCAATGCCAATTGCCATCTTATGTCTTCCTGAACCTTATTCCTTTATTGTCCTTTTCTTCACTTATCCTCACGAAAGTTTTCTCTTTCCTCTAGTGACATTGTCAATTTGCTTAGGGTGAATCAATTAAAAAAATAAAAAAACTTCTTGTAATTACTTGATAGAGGTATAAAGAAAGTTACTATGTCATGGAGATTTGAATTGCAACTTGCTTAAATATAAAGGAAAAACGTTTTATGAGTTTATCAAACACTTCCTGGTACTAACAGAAGATGAGTGTCCATTATGATATTTATGTAGCATATTCCTTTCCTGTTATATATGCATATAGATATTATGTATACAGACACACGTTATACAACCCAAAAGAGGATGATGGTTCATTTTCTAAGGAACAAAGCATACATGAATGGAATTTTAGGTGAGTAAGGGGTTGCAATTTTACACACACACACACACACACATATATATTTTTTTTTTTAATTATTTTTTTTTTTTTTTTTAAGCATTTCACCCCAAGCAAGGTGGGATGCCACTAGCACACAAGATATTACAGTGTAAAGAGGTGTGATAGAGGAAAGGAAGAAGAGAAGGACAGGGAATAGATCAAGGCATCTGGAGATGTCGATTGACATTACATTTGAATAGTTGGAGATTATAGCTATCAGGGAAACAAGTAATAGGAAGGGAATTCCACAGATGGGAGGTGCGAGACATGAAGATAATGGAGTAGAAGAGACAACTGCATTTAACCATTTTGACAGTGAAAAGTGGGACTGAGATGCCAGCCTAGTAGCACATTTAAATTCATGCAGTCTGGGAACTAGCAAAAGTAGCTTGTCAGAGCAGTTAGCATAAAAGTATTTGTAGAAAAGACAGGAGACGACTACATGTCTGTGAGAGAGTGACTGTAGACGAGATGCCAGAACAGAGCCAATCACAGTGCATATCTGTCTTTAGATATTGTTGAGGTCCTTAAGATGAACAACAGGAGCACCAGACCATATATGACAGCAGTATTGTGTATCCATTATTGTGAAGTGCTTGGTAAACAATTTCAGTTATGGCCATGAGTAGAACAGGTAAAGTGGAAACCATATTGTTTGTCAGAGAGCAGATCATGGGAAGTAAGGTGCTTAACCACTTCAACATTGATTAAAGCTTCAAAGATTTTGCCAAAGAGTGGTAGGAGACTGATAGGATGGTAGTTAGATGGGTCAGAAGGGTCTCCAGAGTTCTTAAAGATAGGTACAATAGATGAGGACTTCCAACAGGCTGGAAAGCAAAATTCATTGAGGCAGTAGTTATATAATTTGGAGATATATGTGAAGTAATGGATTTTTTATTTATTAATACAACAGATTTTATGACTTTAAACATTATTTTTAGTGTATACTTGTATTGAAAAATCTTTTGGATTAATAAAGTCAACCAGAATCAACACCCTATTGGAAATAATATATTTGTTCAGTAATCAAATATTGAGCAGGGATTTTTTTTTTTTTTGTTTAATTTATATTTTTGTCCCATAGTGGGTAATTTACTTATAAAGTGTGTGTATAATATATATGTACACACATACATGCACAGATGCTGAAAAGATTATGGTCTGGCGAAGAATGGATGCCAGAATAAATTCTGATATTTAGTCATTTGGTTAAATTATGGAAATGGGATTGAACTGAGGACTTTTCAGCATTACCATTAGTCAACAGAAATTTATTGGATTTTACAGATTTTGGCATAAGACTGATTTTTCTCTAGCAGAAGTTGTTTGATTGCGTTAAATATCCAACTATTAAATTATATATTAAATATATTTTTTCTTTTTTCTTTTTTAAATATAGGTAAGAATAACAATGCTTTTGTAGTTCTTATAGTTATCGGAATCATGATTTCATTTTTGTGGAAGTGCTTCAAAAAAGTGTAACATATACAGAAAATATAACAAGAAACCAAGTTTATGTAATCCTAATTGTGTAACATTTTTTTAATTGCTTTTGAAATAGTTTCTCAAAAGCATCTTTTTCAATTTGACAACTTTGTTACCAACATCTGGTTCTATCCTATCTGCAAGTATTGGCATGATCTCTGTTGCTTGTTTGGAATGGAAGGCATAATCAATAAAGTTCAAAGAGAATAAAACTTAATTAGCATAGGAATATTTTCACCTTCAAAATGCCAGTTGGATTTTTATTTTAGTGCCATGTCACTTCAAGACATAAATAATCATGGCTCCCCACAGCTTCATTTTCTTTCATATTTGTTAACTAATATCTGATTGCTACAATTGTTCTTGGGAAAGAAAGAAAAAAATGTAGGTTTTTATCTTTTCTAATTTTGAAGTCAATTGTCTTTCTCTTAGACTGGTTGCCAACAAGGAATTGAGAGCCGAGTTTGTTCTGCTATTTTCTGTAGAGAGAAGAGATGGAATCCTAATTTTTGGTAGTGAGAAGAGATGAATCATAATTTTCCCAAGGATGCTAATGCCAAATAATCATAATCTGTCACAACCTGATTTTGAAAACTTATTCATTCAATCATTCTACAGATCTGTCAATTGGATAACATGTATTAATATAAATTTATATTTCTTAATTTCTTGTATTATAAGTAGATTTCTTGTCTCTATTAGAGAAGAAAGCTTTCAACTGAATGTCATGATAGATAAGATGGCACCCCCAAAAAAAGCAATAAAAGATTGTAGGTATTCTTTTTATTGTTGTTGTTGATAGAATTTTTATGTTTTAAGTTTGTCAAAAAATTTGCTTACAAAAAATGTAGAGAATCGGTTTTAAATGAATTTCTAACTTTTAAAAAAGTTTTTTTTTTTTGTTTAAATAAATGTGCAAGTGATGTAATGGATAGTAACTCAGAATGAGTAATCAGAGAGTTGAGCTCAAATTATAGTAAAGTTCTATACATTCACTTACTTGTAAATACACATGCGAAAGATATGAATCCAATTCTCTCCCACCCCAGCTATGGTTTAAGTAGTATAACAGATCTGGCTCTTTGCCTTGCTTGGCTACCAGTTTATGAGAATGACAAAACTGAATTCAAAAATCGTATGTAACCCTGGCAAAGCACATACTATGCAACTAATGAAAAATTTATGGAGTTCACAATGACATCTTCACCCTAACTACAATCAGCTTTCTTTTCTGTTTTGAAAAGATATCTTGGCTTGATTATCATCAAAGAGGGCTCCAGAATAAAAATAACATCAATAACAGCACAAACAGCTGCAGTCTCTCCATCTGGAAAGACAAGAACTTGTGCCTGAAATCAAAGAGCAGACTGTTGCATGCATTGGCTTTCTCAATCTTTCTGCATACCTATGAATGTTGGACATTAACAGCAGAATTACAGCAAAGAATTCAAGCATTAGAACTGAGTTGCTACAGAACTATCTCATGCATTTCCTATAGAGAACACATCACAAATGATTCTATGCATACCACCATCAAACAGGCCCATTGGATGACCTCATAACCACCATCAGTTAAAATGGTATGGACATGTCAAAGAGCCAATAATCTTTCAACTACCATCATGCAAGGTATCACCCTAGGTAAAAGAAAAAAAAATGAGCGAAATATGAACTGATCATTCACAAAGACTCTAACATTGCAACAGAGACATATGCCAGGAGCTGGTTAGCTGTTCAGTGCTCCTATGACCAGACATAATCATGAGACTGATGATGATCTACTGAGACCAGATCATGCCTCTTGTTTCCCCTCCTTAGGCTATCATTATCATCATCGTCCCTATGATTGGGTATGGTAATAGGGTTGCTGGGTGCCTGACTGGTTCCCTTGGCATATCTAGATTAGAAGATAGAGATGTACTCATTAATGCATAGTGTCACTTGTGCATGTAGATCTGACGAGGATCATACCCTCCTAGTCAAACTAAAGTTGATGTCCTCCAAATTGGAGGCTCATCTTGGTGATAGATATTTAGCTATCAGTTCTGTGGGAAAATAGAAATGGCTTACCTCCCAAACGCCCTCACGTCTGTCTGGCCTGTGGGTTGAGAAAAGAAAGAAAAGATCCAAGATGGCGTCCGTGACTTTTTAATATTCACTGTCTCATGCAGTCACGCAAAGTCGCGTTACACACATGCTAATAAGGTATGTCTGGGCTCCATAAAAGCAGGTCGCTTGGAGAAATTGGCAGAAAGGCATTGCACCCGTGTTTGGTGTACATTGCTTTGCATTGCAGCGTATCAGACATTTTCAGACGGAAAGAGTTGCGTCCCTTACACTGTTGAAGTCGACTCCTTTGCTACAAGTTCCATCAAAGAAACTCTCCCCTCACCAATGGCATCATCACTGCCTCACAACATAACTATGAAACCCAGTCAACTCCATTATGCTATATAACTATTGAATATACAAGAATGTTCATCTGAAAGGTTTTGTTTTTAATCTAGCTAGGTGTCTAGTCACCCTCCTCACCAGTTAATGGCCCTAACATGTGGCAGGTAGTACATGGTTACATGGTACCAGTAAGACTTGTAGATTGACCTAATATAATCCCTTAGGTAAAAGTAGCTAAATAAACAATAAAAAAATGTAATTTTAGTATTGGCTTTTTTGTAATGTTATTATTCTTACTGTTGTTGCTAAAAATAAATATTTGAGAGATAAATAATACAGGAAGAAATTCACTACTGACCAATAAAAAAAAATTCCCATATATTTAATGATAATTTTATACTTTTATTATTTTCTCATTTATTGATTCATTTCTATTATTGTCATTAAAGTAATAATTCAAAGAACAATAAAAGAATAGAAAATAACAATTGATATTGCATTTGCATTTTTGAAAATCAAACTTGATTGGAAAGCAAGAGGCCAGATGCGATTTCCACAGGCAAGAAGTCTGAGAAAAGAAACTGTTAGCATAGAACTTATGTAAAATATAAATGTTGAAACCTTCTTGTCAATATTGTACTTTGCTTAAATTTGTAAAGTCAGTATACCAAAGAGGAAAGTTCATCAAAGCAATTGCCATGAAAATATTTATAGAAAAGGCAGAGGGGAAACTGTTAATTTCTTCACAGATGAAGAGAAAAATTGAGACAACATATGTGGCTCTACAGAAGGATGCTGATAATACCATGGATGGAGTATGAGAATAAAGAAGAGTTAAGGAAAATGAAAACAATAAGGGGTGCTTATACTTAATACAAGAAAAAGAAATTTCTGGGGCACATAATGAGAAAAGTTATTGTAGAGAATTTGACACACATAAGACATATTGAAGGCAAGAGAAGCAGAGAGAATCAAAAAGTAACCTTCTTAAAAAGCTTTTGTAAATGGAGTCAAAGAAACAGTAAAAAGACAAACATTAAAAACATAGAATAGGAAATTGTAGGGCACAGCACATTGAAGACAACACACTGTTGATAGTAACTTTCTTAAAATTGTAATAAACTTTCTGAGAAAAGGTACCAAAACTAACTACTGTATATGATAGCATATAAAATACAATTTTTTGTTTTTTTTTTTTTTGCTAAGAAATATCTCTTATGTCTGCTATATAAAGCTGACATATCTGGTAGGTAAATGCTTACTCAGATGCTGTAGACAACCAGTATTTTTCCTTAGCCTGTCAATAATATCTGAATATTAAATATAAAGGTGGAGGTCCTTATATGGAAACATTGTACATTACAAGAAACACAAAAATATAACAAATTAGATTCCTTTTAAAATCATTTTAATAAATCATTCAAGTCTTTTTTGACTGCCAGCCTGAGATTAGACGTTAGATATATCAGTAACTGAATGGTTATTGGTGTGAAAAGCAAAATTAGAAGGCCAAGTTCAAATTCTAACCAAGTCAGGAGTGTTAAATATGCTCTATTGCCTTTAGAAAAAATAGGAACGCATTTCTTCTCCTCTTTCTCTATGAATAAAACAGGAGGGCAGTGTGGGATCTCTAGTCTTGATTGCCAACTAGCCTAGGAGCGCATACAATGCATAATTCAACCTGATTTGTTTTAGATCTATTAACTCAACCCCGTAGAATCTGTTTTCTACTAAAACTGCAGTTGTCTTTAGTCCAAACAGAGATTAAAAATGCCCACTCAATTTTGGGGTTCAAGAACCCACATGAAGGTCAAAATAAATAAATTAATTCTATGAAAATTAAATTGGCTGTCATCATCAATCTTTCAAAGCAAGCAATTCATGCTCACACATGCACAGAAGATTTAAATTAATTTTATTATAAAAGAAATTATGAATTAATGATCATAAAAGTTAGTTAATCAAGTCATAAAGTCAGAGAATATGCCCTGAATTTGCAATCTTCAATTAACAAAGACTAATTGAATTAATTGAAAGGTATCAAATGTGAAAACAAACACAAATAAATGAAAATAATCTTTTCCTATTCAATGTCTGTTACATATTTAAAATTATGAAAGATGAAAGAAATTATAATGTACGCGCACACACGAGTATTAAATATGACTTTAAATTTTTGTTTGATATAAATAGGAAACGTAGAGAACTATGAAGACAAGACAATATGAAATAATGGAAGGATAGTGGAAAAGAACATCTACTTATATATATATTTATATATACACACACATATGCACATACACAAGTCTACTGCAAATGCACACATACGCACAAACAATATTTCTGTGTGTGTGTGTATATATATATATATATATAGATAATATTAGTGGAAAATATACATACATATGAAAAATATATCTAAAAAATTCCCATACATGTATATTTTCAGAAAAAAATTTTCCAAGAGGAAGGATCCAGGTAGAACTCAATGTCTAGGACAGAGTAAGGATATAATAAAAAGGCTTAAACACTAATATTCCATGGTCATAATTTATTCCATTGGAATCGTAAATACGATCCAAATCATCAGACCTACAAATTCAAAATGAAAAAGAAAAAAAAACAACTCCGGAAATCAAAACAGAATTTAGAGAAAGTGTAAGTATGAGGAGGGTGACATGAAACTTAACAGAGAGAATCCACCCCACCCACATCTCCAAAAAATTCTCTGTTATGGTTTCATGTCACTCCTCCTCATACTTACACTTTTCTAAATTCTGTTTTGATTTCCGGAGTTGTTTTTTTCTGTTTTCATTTTGAATTTGTAGGTCTGATGATTTGATCGTATTTACGATTCCAATGGAATAAATTATGACCATGGAATATTAGTGTTTAAGCCTTTTTTATTATATATATATATATATATATATATATATATATATATATATATATATATATATATTATATAATAACTTATTCCAGTGTATGCTTGACTGACCACTACCAATGTTTTTTTATGGCATCATACAGGCAATTCTCTATCCAGTAATTATTTTTGATTTACCTTTTTGTGTGTGTGAAAATATGTATATATGGTGCAATTGATGAATTATTAGGTTGGTGCAAAAATAATGTCGTTTTTTGACGTTCAACTTCAAAAGATCATAACTCCTTTCATAATAAACTTTATTAATCGAAATAAGAACCATTAGAATCGACACATTTTTGCCAACGAGAAGTTTATTTATCCCATTAACATAGAAATCCGGAGTTCTGGAAGCGATGAAGTCATTGAAGGCCGATTTGGCATCATCTCGGCTTTTGAAGCATTTTTCGCGCAGGAAGTTGTCGAGATGCTTGAAAAAGGGATAATCGGTGGGCGAGAGGTCCGGTGAATATGGCGGATGAGGCAGTCTTGTAGCCCAATTCGTTCAGCTTCTGCAGGGTCAGTTGAGCAACATGCGGGCGAGCGTTGTCATGGAGGAGAATTAGTCCCTTCATATTGACCAATCTCGGGCACATACGTTGGAGCTTCTGGTGCATTTCGTCAATTTGTCGGCAGTACTTCTCCGCCGTAATCATTTCGCCCCGATTCAAGAAGCTGTGATGGATGAGATCGGCCGCAGACCACCAAACAGTCACCAGAGCCTTTTTTTAGTGCAATTTCACCTTCGGGAAGTGTTGTGGAGCTTCTCCGGCACCCAACCACTGTGCCGAACGTCGCCGGTTGTCGAAAGGATCCACTTCTCATCACATGTCACAATCCGCTCGAGAAATGGGTCATTTTTGTTGCGCAGGAGTGTAGAAGACACCTCAAAATGACGATTTTTTTGATTATCGTTCAATTCATGCGGCACCCATTTATCCAACTTTTTTGACTTCCCTATTTGCTTTAAATGGTGAACGACTGTTGTGTGGTCGACCTCGAGTTCAACAGAACTTCTCATGTGGTTTTGCAAGGATCGGCTTCAATTTTCAAATGTTTGTTATCAACCACAGTCGGCCAGCCGCGACCGTCTTCATCTTCGAGGCTCTCGTCACCATTGCGAAATTTCTTGAACCACCGTTGTGCCACACGTTCATTAGTGGTTCCTGGGCCAAACGCATCATTGATATCACGAGCTGTCTCGGCCTCTTTTCGGCCTAGTTTGAACTGGAACAAGAAAATCGTGCGGATTTGAATTTTGTCCATGCTGTCGAAAAGCCTGCAAAAAAATGAATCAAGAGATTGAGAACGGTAACGAATAACCCGATTCGATGGAGCGAAAAACGCGCTTCAAAATGATATATAACATGGCTATATATATCAATGAATTAATTCAGAAATCATATATAAAGTAACATATGTGAGAAAACGACATTATTTTTGCACCAACCTAATACCATCTAAATTATGCCAAAATGACACTGACATCTCACTTTAACAGATATATTTAACAAAATTACACAAAAATATCTTGAAATACTAAAAAGTAAATTTATTCAATAAAATTGGCTTCAACTATGGCCTCCAGACTACTTTGGAATCTACTGCAAGTCTTCTGGACAGCCTCCTTGTTTAAGTTGGTGAATGCTGACATAATCCTTGCCTTTAGTTCATCTTTGGTGTTGCAAGGAGTTTTGTCTCTCGCTCAACTGCACTCCACACATAATAATCAAGGGGGTTATAGTATGGGGGTGGATAGGTGGCTATATATAAGGGATGATGTGGTCACAGAAATTGTCTGACAACTATGACTGGATTCTCCTGCTTGTGTGACATGGTGCAGTGTCCTGTTGCCAGACTTAGGATCTTCCAGCAGCCACCCTCTTGACCCAGGGCAGCACTACTTCCTCAAGGCACTTGATGTAGGCCTCTCATTTGTAGTTCTTAATAAATGTTATCTCTCTTAAACCTTACTCTGTCATATATTTACTCAAGCTCTCTCTTCAATTTGTCCTGTGAGTATCAAATATTCCAAGCCCTCTTTCCTTACATGCTCTAGAAATTTTAACACTGATATTGTCTTTTTTTGCTTCCATTTTTTCTAAAACTTCATTGTTGCTCAGAAGTTTGATCCATAGTATTCTCAGTATCCTTCTGTAGAACCACATTTCTGTTGCTTAAAGTCTCTTCATTTACAAGGAAATTGCCCAACATTCACTACCATATAGGAGGACTGATATTACATAGCAGTTCAGTACTCTTTCCTTTGTTTCTAACAAAATGTTTCTATAAGTTGGCCAAATTGTTTTATATAGGATTCATGTCAGAAAAATGGACTAGTCATTAGTCACTCACATTTTTTTGCTACTTGACAGAGAACAACATCCTTAATTAATGTGTTGTTTTAGGCCAAAATGTTCAACCACTTTCTCAGATCAATGATTAAAAATGGCTTTAAGCAAGTGAAACCTATGGTAAAAACCATACTTCTCTGAACATTGTGAACTGACACTACAGAATCATAAACAAAGAACTGTAAAAAAGAAAAAATAACAGGAACCATATCACTTGAGGACTTTCAAAAACAGCACACAACTACAATCGATAACACATTTGATGAGAAAATAATGGCATAATCAAGATAATGATATTCCACATTACTTCAAATAAAAGGTTAGGAAGGAAAGCCCCATCAATACTGGAAAGAGTGATAACAACTACTAGACTTGAGTAATCTATTTTCCTGAAAAATTATTTTAAGTAAAAGATTTTATAAATTTCAACCAAAATTGGTACTGGTTGCTCAGTCAATGAAAACAGAATGTTTCTTTATAAGAAAAGTGCTAATATTATCATTATGCTATTTAGCTGGAAGAGGGATGGGCTTCATCAGGCTATCTTAGCCTAGACAGTCTGTTGCTACAGTTGCATTACATAAGGTACCCCTACAGCCTGTAATCCTGTAACCATTAAGGGTTATGAAATTTATGATCATGATGCACTCCAGAAGATTCAATGTTTCAAATTTCTCTCTGAAACACCAGCAAAAAACTGAATTGTTTGATAATAAGCAGTTCAAACAGAATTATTTTTTTTTCTTTTTAAGAAAATATCTATTGATCTGTTGAAAGTAGTTAAAATATGAAGGACTTTGCTTTATTTCTTCTCAGTTATCCTCCTGTTTTTTTTTAATTTTTCTTTAAAATCATGGGTCTTCATAATTTCTTATCCTTTATAGCTCTATGTTTATCCCATTACCATCATTCCTTGTTGTTCTATACATTTACACAGGTAGGGTACCTGATGTTACTATATGCCTCTCAGTATATCCTGTGGGTGTCAAATTTTCCAAGCCCTCTTTTCTCATTATGTGTCTTAAAAAATTTCAACTCTTTCAGATTCTATATAAAAGAATAATTTTTGTTCCTATTGTCCTTAAAGTTTCCTGATTGCTCACATGTTCCATTCAGATGACATCTCTGTTGCCTCAATTCTCCTCTTCATCTGTGAGGAAATGGTTCAGAATTCATTGTCATATAGAAAGTTTCATATTACATAGCATTTGAGCATTCTTTTCTTTGTTTACTGTTTTGTTTGTTTTTTTGAAAGAATCACTGATGTCAACTTTTAAATCGAAATAGTCTTGAGTGAGCAATTAATAGAATATAAACTAAATATTGTCTATTAGTTTGCAAATAAGACAATTACAGCAGATCATTATCAAGTATTAGTACAGATTTATACCAAAATAACCTCTGTCAGTCATATTCTTCAGTTCAAGCTCACTCACTGTAGAATAAACTCAAAAGATTGAATTGTGTGGAAGGGAGGTTCTACATCTGAATCCATATTCACCAGATTTAACACTTACAAATTTTTATTTAGTTGGAACTTCAGAACACTTTGTTGAAAATAGAAAAGCAATCAACTCAACAATATCCAAATTCTTTCATTTAGAACTCCAAGTTCTTTCAATAAGAAATAAAAGAAGTAGTTTTCCTGTACAATTTTAGAATTTCCAACAACAGTGGTTTGTTTTTTGAAAAATAAATTTAACATTTTATTTTTAATTTCTATCCTAATTTTTTTTCTTTCCTGATTTCTGTCATTTTCCATTGCAACTTCAAATCTGTAAACAAAGCAAAATTGAATTATTCTAACTTTCACTGCTGATTAAAGGTCACAGAATGACAATCTGGGAGTTGCAATGAAAAGCAGTAGAAATTAAAATGAAAGAAATACTTTTCCAACACTAATAATTACTTGTCAATGCTTTATGCAAGAAATTTGAATATTATTACAGGTTTTTATTCAATCTCCAAAAATGCAGTTTTATATTTCCAAAGACTTACAAATGGTAAGAAAGCATGGTAACTGTATTTTCTATTCTTCTTCAGATCTTATTTATTAATAGGTATTCTTATATCTGACTATATTTCTGAGATGAGGTATTGCAACTATTTACACTATTTGCATTGCTCAGACTATTGTCCTCATCTTTATTTTCATATTCACAATGTTTCAGCCATTGTACACTCTGGCCTTCTTCAGGTGATATACATTGGAATTTCAAGCCAAACCCTTTATTTCATATGCCAGGGTAGATTGTTCTAGTTCCACATGCCATACCTTTTCTGGATATCTCAGTTTGAGTTATTTCCCTTTAGCAACTTAATAAGATGGCCAGTGGATAAAAGCATTGGTTGAAGTAATCCAGTGACTTGACCCAAAGAGTTGTGAGTTCAATACCTGACCACAGCAGAATTGAACAAGAACTTAGAGAGCTGAGTTACTGCATTCAACTGATCAATATCAAACAATTATGAGAATTTTTAAGCTGTTGTTTTTAGCTCCTTAATTTTTGTAGTAAAAAATAAATTTTCTAAGAGGTGACAAAAATGGCTTTAGCTAGAAAAGGGAGTTACAAAAGAGAAAAACCCACTGAAGATTAAAACTCATGTCAGAAAATATTTTTGTAACGATATGATTCATAAATGAGTTACACAAAGAAGCAATTTAAGAATGATTACACACATTTATCAGTAAAGTAACTTTATGAAATCCATGCAAATTCCTAAATGAATGTAAGACATAAAAAAAAAATTTCTGTTTGAATTTATGAGATGAGGAATTATTTACACTATTTTACATGCAGGCTGATGTCCTCATCTTTGTTTTTGTTATCATGTTTCAGTCTTTATGAGGTTTATGTTGATCCTGGTAACTACATGGAGTTCCAAACTGAACCATTTTCTCATTCCACTGCCCATAACTAAAAATAAGAATTAGATGAGATATCCCTAGACATGGACAGTGGAATGAGAACAATCTACCGACATAGATTAAATAAATGGTTCAGTTCGTAATTCCCTGTAGATTACCTGGATCAATATACACCTGATGAAGTTCAGAGGACACAATAGACAAAATTTTACAATAACAACAAAGACAACAATGGTCTGTATGTAAATAATATAAAAACAAAGACTGTGTAAATCTGGCTCTCAGTGAAAAAGCTTTATAGAATTTAAATTCTGCAAATATGATTCAATAACGAGTTTGCAGTGATGATCATATGTAATATTATGAAACTAAGTCTCTTTTCTGTAATCAAGTTTCTTACTTAAAGATGGTAAAATCTTTTTGAACAACTACAAAATAAATTTTCAATATGTTGACATGTCCTTCATCACTTCTGATATGTTTAATTTCTCTTTCTGAAAAAATGGTTCACTATTCATGTGATCTGTCATGAACTTCAAAACTGCAGATCCTCATCAAAAACATATTTATTATTGAATAAAGTCTATCAGTTTTTGAATCTCATTGTAGCATCTTCTCTTGACATCACTCACAGGAAAAGTTGGAGCCAGTGTATCATAGCAAAGAAGACATCATCTAATAGGCTTTTCCTTTACATATATAATTGATCTCAAGATATCAAGGCTCTTGACTTGCTACTCAAACAAATCCATTTCCCAATTAATATTGATAAAATATCAGAGAAATATCACTATCAAAAGGATAAGAAGTTTTGTCTTTCTTTTTTTGTCCATATGAAAACCAGATTTTTATTTTCAACAATTATTTCATTTTATCTGTGTTCAACTTTTCCCTACTCTAGAAACATATTTATACTTGATTGATTTATGCTTAATTGTTAAGAGTCTTAATTAATATTCTATATTTTGTCTTTAAGCAGCTTTAATTTTCTAGATAAGGGATCTTTAAGTTCAATAATTTTTTAAATTAATTTGTTCACAAAAAGGTTATGGACTAAAAGACATGTCCAAAGCAACATATTAGCTCAGAGGCTAATACTGATAAAATATCAATATAAAAGTATGAATGAATTACATTTGTATCAACTTGAATAACAAAAGAACTTGATTCTTTTTAGTGCATTTTACTTGCAATGGACAACAAATTTTTAAATCTGTAGTTTAATTAAATTATTTATTAAGTGCATTGCTGAGATTTCTTAACACAGTTAAAAACAAAAATTGTTAAAAATATCTACTTGAAAATTATTTGTTGGTTTCACCCAAGAGGTAGAGAAAAGAATTAAAAGCTGCAAGGTCTGATCTGTTGATAGCACAAAGTATGGTTGCTTTCATTACAGCATATATTATGCCTGAATAGAATTTTCGCAAGTCATATTTTTCCATCGCCATATTTCAATATCAGATGGAGACAGTTCTGTGCAACAGTGACTTGAAATACAATGGGTTGCAATATGTTTGTGTTTTGGAGTGCATGCTGCTTTTTCATAGGGCAGAAATTACTCTTGTAATTGCTGTTCGCATATTTTAACCATAAGGCCATGCCAGTAAATACCTGATTACTCCTACTACCGTCTGCCTTTACAAGAACCAGATCGGGCAGAAAATGGAGTACTGCTTCCATATATGGGCAGGAGTGGCTGAGTTATCACTTTCCAGTCTGTATAAAGTTCAAAAGTGTTTCTGCATCCTTGTGGGTGACAAATTATTTTCCACCTGACAACACCTTTCTCACAGACAAAACCTTGCAAACCTCTCTATCACGATTTCCATGAAAAGTGTTCAGATGAACGACATTCTTTAGTCTCACCAGTTTTTACCTTCATGACTAAGACCTACTATGCTATATACATTGTAGTGAACCACCCTCATTCCCTTCATATTCCTTTAGTGAGATCTTGGTTCCACTCAAACGGCTTCTTCCCACAGAATGCTACTCTCTGGAACCAACTCTCAAGAGGATGCTTCTCTGATCATTACAATCTTAACCTGCTCAACCATTATCTTCCTCACATATCCATATAAACTGTGCCTCTTACTCTGTAACCCTCTATATCAAGTGGTTCCCAGACCTTGTACAGAGTAAACATTATCATATTATAAAAAAAAAGAATACCTTAGACCATCTCTGCTAATTGCTTGACTTAAGTTTATTTAACAAGTCAAGCAGGAAGGATAGAAAAATTACCTTTTAATTAAATATTTATAAGATAAAATATCAGAATGGTAATACTGAAAACTATCTCATGTCTTCTGATCACCAAATTAACACTGACAAAAGAAAGATAAATGAACCCTATATATTTGAAAAGACAGAAGAAAAAATTAAGTTTCCTCAAAGAAGGCTAAACTTGCAATTCATACATCTTCTTACAGGTCAATACAATACTGTTTCTATTATAAAAATAAATGATTTCTGTTAATTGCTATAAAGAATAAACAGATATTTTCTCCATATATCATATTTGCTTTCTTGTTCTAGGAGGCACGGTGGAGTAATGGATAGCAGTTCAAATTGAGGAATCAGAGAGCCGAGTTTGAATTCTAGTCAAATCCCTTACATTTACCTATATGCTAAATCCCCTTGGGAAAGGTATGAATCCTATCCTCGTCTTCTCCCGCTAGCTATGGGTAAATAGCAGGACAGACTAGGTTCTATAGCCTTGGATGGCAACTGGTCTACCACAGAAAGAAATAGCAACCTACTGTGGGGAAAAAAAAATCTGCCTCGTCAGTCATGTATTGAAAATACATGATTGCCTAAGCATGTATCACGCATGACACATAACTGACTGACTTCTTGTTCCAATAGGGTAAAAGATTATATCCATGATTTCACAATTTGTTTTTTCTTCATGGACTTTTTTTCCCAGTTGTACCTGTAGCCATACTATTTGACTACTGAAGACTTTATACTGTTTTGATGCCATCGATAGTGACATTAATATTTGATTCAACATAAATCACTAATTTGATTCAGTTAATTACTTAGTAATTTAAAATGTTTACAAAATTCACTAAGGAGAGTAGATATCTTCAGCTCGAGGGAAGCACACTAGTAGTATTCATTTTACTCTTGTATCATCATGGATTTGGATTGGACTAACAATGTCATTTCTCTGGATCTGCTCCCAAGACACAGTATCTCTTTATAAAACTTATCAAATTCTCTGTTGTTAATACCAATATACAACATGCTTTTTTTTGAAAATTCTCAAATGACTTTGTTCAATCCCATGTCAGATGCATAGTAATAACGTTTAATAGTCTCTGTTTAAATAACGTTTAATAGTCTCTGTTTAAATAACGTTTAATAGTCTCTGTTTAAATAACGTTTAATAGTCTCTGTTTAAATAACGTTTAATAGTCTCTGTTTAATTAACGTTTAATAGTCTCTGTTTAATTAACGTTTAATAGTCTCTGTTTAATTAACGTTTAATAGTCTCTGTTTAATTAACGTTTAATAGTCTATGTTTCAATATTTCTTCCTTTTGTGTCCTTTTTTTATTCCGTTGTATCTTAGGATATTTCATGGTTTTCCCATTTTTTGTGAATTTCCATGACATCTTAGGTATGACTGTGGAGTAGTTTCTCATTACCATCTTTCTGGTTTTAGATTCAGAATTGTCCTTCTCTTAGACTGACTGCCATCTAAAGCTAGAGAGCACAATTTACCCTGTTATTTAACCCACAGCCGACAGAAGAAAAGGATCCATGGCTTTCTCGTGGGAATTTGTGTAAAAATGAATGCAACAGACTAGAATGAGAATGTGAACTCCACTTGCTGATTCCATTTTTTGCATGATGCTATCTGTACATAAAGAAAATGAAAAGAAGTGGTTTATTTTTTTAGGTTTGAAGGCATTTCTGATTTCCTCTGTAGAACAATATAAAGCAATCTTGAAATAAATACAATAAGAAGTCAATTTCGCCTTGGGCACAATACGAGTCTATATAGCTTAATTATTAATTCTAGATTAGTTGATCTGAGAAACTGTGAAGGAAATTGGTCTGCTAAACCATCCAATAATATAGAATTAAGAAGATAAGAATTGACATTATCTTCTTAATTCTTGTTCTTTTTGTAGAGATGATACTATTGTTACATATACATAAAATAATTATAAATAAAATAAAACAATAATATTTAAACCTTGTTTAATATAAATTAAATAAAAATAATAAAATTACTCCCAGCATGCAACAAAAACTGTTCCTGCCAAAAATACGGACATCCTGCCAAAAGATGTGATATTCAACCTCTTCACCCAAGAACCATCAGGATGACAACATGTGTAACTTCCCTTTATGATATGATTGGTAATATTATGTAGTAAATTGCTTCCTTTCATAACATGTACATTAACAGAATTACAACGTAAAATACAAACGACAATACACACACATACATAAATAATATTGTATAAAATTATCATAGAATTTGTCATACCTTCTCTGTATTGTGTACATTTATTTTTTCCTGTTTTTATGAAAATAAAAACAAGCCTAAGATTCTACTGCCACTATTCCTATGGTGTGAGTAAATAAGCCACATTTTATTGTTCTCTCTCCTTAATAGTGTTTTTTTTTTCATATTCTCTAACACTCAGTAACCCCTTGCATCTTAGTGGCTTTATTGCCTTGACTGGGATGAAATGATTAAAAGTAAATAAAAATGTATGAAAAGAAAATGTATGAAATTGTAAAATTGAAGCATCTTATGATTAATAATAAGGTGAAATTATTCTTATGGACAAATTCTAAAACTGCTTGCTTTTTTAACATAATCAACCAATCTTGTCACTATCAAAATTTAACTAATGAAAAGAATTATATAGCTTATCATGTAAGTAGAATGAAGCTGTTAATGTATTCACTATAGGACTAGCATACCAAAAAGAATTTTCATATGACCAACTTTTTATAAGCCCTTTTGCTGCTCCTCACTATTTTTATACAGGCAGTTTTCTTTTTACTAACTGTTCATTCAATACAAGGCCCAAGAGCCACTCAAGGTTGAGAGTTACTGAATGCTGTTGTATGAACCAAAGAGGAAGATCTAAGAAATGTGTTTATGAGGATATATAGGAAAGATAACAGTTGTCCTTATAATTGAAGAGGTTAAGATTGTAGTGATCAAACAAACATCCTTTTGGGAGTTTGTTCCACAAAGTAACAGTTCTTGAAAAGAAGCTGTCTGGATAAAACTTCTTCCTTACCAATGGAATACATAGGGAATGAGGATGAGTTAACCCTGTGTACATAGAATGGAGGGTCTCAGCTGTAAGGTCTCAACTGGCAGATCTTCCTCCTTACCAATGGAATGCAAAGGGAATGAGGATGAGTTAACCCTGTGTACATAGAATGGAGCGTCTTAGCTCTAAAGGTCTAAATTTGCAGATCTTCCTCCTTACCAATGGAATACATAGGGAATGAGGATGATTCATCCTAATGTACAGAGCATGGTGAGTCTTAACTGTAAATGTCTGAATTTGTGGCACCAATGAATATAGCACATATGAACATTTTTTTTTTTTTTTTTAGTTATTTCACCCTAAGCAAAGTGATAAGATCACTAAGATACAAGGAGCTACTGGGAGTGAAAGAAAATGAAATGTTAGTAAGTGGAAAGTACAATAAAAGAATAGGATTCAAGATGACAGAATATGGCAACAGTACTCTATTTTTGGTCAGATCTGTCTTTTGTAAAGAAAGAGCATAACTGCAAAAGTTAGAGTGAAATTTACCCTAAAATGTCTAAGAATAGAACATCTACAAATTGTCAGGTCTCAGATTTCAGCATGTTATGGCAAAAAGTAATAAGCAGTTTTATTTATGAGGTGTGTTTGTGTGCAAAAGTTTCCAGTGATTCTTTCTGAAAACTGGATTTTGCCATGTATTTTAATATACATAAAAGAAATTTCACAAACAACTTGACAATGACTACAATCTACAGTAAATGCAAAACCTATTTCTTCAGCCTAATAATATCAATTTGCTTGATCTTGAAATCTCATATTATTAAATATCTAACTTAATCCAAAGTTTATTCAATTCTCTTCATGTTTTTTTTTTTCTCTTTATTATACATTTAATCTAAGTAGAGCCACATGTTAAATGGTTTGTCCCCATTGGTTATTTTATTTGAACAAGAAATCTTACATATAAATCTATCAACATTATACACATTTTAAGAATATGAATTATGCATATCCATTTTATTTATATTTTATTTTTACCCCCAGGTTTTTGAAAGATTTCAAACTCACAGCCAAGATAGACAATGGCCAATGAATGTGATATGAAAGATTCTGAAAATATCTACTCTTAAATATTACAAACTAGCCTCAGAATAAGAAAAAGTCATTTTTTGGGTTTCCCTCATTCTTAGAATAATGTCTGAATGGCAAAAGCTACACAAACGTGAACCTCACTAAAGAACTTCTGATTAATTTTAAATATCAGAAAACACTTACATAAATTTGCCAATGGTTTCTGCTCAGAATTGCTTTATTAGAATGAGTTAGAAGAATAATGTAAAAATATAAAATAATTATAATTTTTGTGAAAACGGAATGATATAAAAATACGGTCTGTACAAATGCAGCCATAGGCTTGAAAAGCTGTCAACCAAAATAACTTGATAATTGCAGAACTGAAAACATTTACAAATGCCTCAATTTATAGAGAAAACGTATAAATAACCAAACAAAATTAATATATTCTCAAAATAACTGGAATGATCATTGAATAAAAATGGCATCCATAGAAAATTATATCAAGATAAAAATCTCAAATGAAAAATTTTAGAATAACAGATTAATCTTAAAATAACAATTCCAGAATAACAGAATATTCCCTGAACTAGTCATTTATGAATTAAATGCAATAATCTAAAAATAAAGGCAATTTTATAAGAAATATTTTCAGAATTTGTTGTTTATTCTCAAAACAACTGAAGTCTGTTCTATTATTGATTTCACTGAACTCAATGAAAAAGTAAACAAAAATTAGTCAAAGTAAAAACTGTTATGGTCTTGGAGAGATGCTAATAGCATTTCTCCAAGATCATACTAGTTTCTAATTTCATTTGCAATGAATGAACATTAACCACATTCTTCTACAAAATAATTTTGTTTTTAAATACACTGAAAAAATCCAATTAAGAATATCCCAAAAATAACTTTTCTATTCAGCATTATTCATGAGAATCACTTCTACAACATTCCTTATCAGGAACCATCAACTGCAGTAACCTCATTGTGAGTCAAGTTTCTGTTGCCATAGTAGGAGATGACAACACAACCTCAAACTCCAAACACACCATCTTTTGGGTATTGTGCAATGCCAGTAGAAATTCTTTGATGGGTGAATGAAGTCACCTACAGTGTGCTAAAGGATTTAAAAATGATACTTTATCTTTTTGAAATCTGTTTCTAATTGTTCCCACACTTAACAAATGTACATTGCTGAAATTATACTGACAAACTGGAGAATATCTGTCTATATTTCTGAGGTGAGGTATTCTAATTATTTGTACTATTTACATTGTTTGGACTGTTGTCCTCATCTTTGTTGCCAAATTCACGTTTTGGCTGTTCTTCTGATGATTGGAATTTTGAACCAACTGTT
Organism: Acanthosepion pharaonis; assembly: GCA_903632075.3. NCBI lineage: Eukaryota > Metazoa > Mollusca > Cephalopoda > Sepiida > Sepiidae > Acanthosepion > Acanthosepion pharaonis. The sequence continues at coordinate 631,441 of CAHIKZ030005555.1, forward strand.
TTTTTTCCATTAGGGTAGATTGTTCTAGTTCTACATGCCATGCCTCTTTCAGATATCTCAGTACCAGTTATCTCCCTTTAACCCAACCCTCCAAGTTTTTTGTTCACCTTTGCTGTAGCCAGGTATTGAACTCATAACTCTTTGAGTCAAGTTACTGGATTCAACCAATGCTTTTATCTTTGAGGACACATGGCCCATTGGATAAAAGCATTTGTTGAATACAGTGACTTGACCCAAAGTAAATGTAAATAGTATAAAATGGAGAATCTTTCCTCCTTTTATGACAATAATGCTTGAATACTGAGTAAGCCAAGAAGAACTGGCGATAGCATTCTTAGAGAATATTTTAATACTTTTTATTTGTTTTTTCTGCAAATTTTTTTTTTTATTTTATATATTAATGTGTTCATGAGAACTTCGATAACTGATTAATTTTTATGGCTTATCAACCCATGACAAGTTATTTAAAACCAGAAAATATTTTTAGATTGTAAGAGTTTTATTTGAGATAATAATGACTTAGTAATACAAGTCTCACTAATTAACCCATAGGAGAAGAGATAAATTCATACCTTTTTGAAGGGTAAAAAGCATATAAGTGAATATAACAAACCCAACTGGAATTAGAACTCAACTCTCTGATTAACAATTCCATCTCATCATCCACTGCACTACCCACAGATCAAAGCTTATAGCACCTGGTATTCCCAAGTTGTCACCCATCTAGGTATTTACCAGGCCTGATGTTGCTTAACTTCAGTGATCATACAGGAACTGATGTTTCAATGCGATAAGCCCACATTCAATAAGCACCAGTCTTTATATACACTGTATATAATCTTTTCAGGTTTGAATGAAATCTCCCAATCTCCCAATATGCCGTGCCTCTTTAGAATGTTGGCTATCATGGCTCTCAACATCTTTCTGTCCTATGTAGCCCTTAGTAAAGTTTGTCTTTTTGATATATCTCCTAAATTCTGTGGCAGGATGTGATATGAGATCAGTTTAATGTGGGTGTGGTACCCATACATGTAAATATATGCGAAGAACAAAAATTGTCCAATTCAAACAAATGCTGTCATTTTGGCAGCAACATCCACCAACCTTTTTGCTGTAGTGTTGAAATCTCTGGAAATAGACTTACCTCATAACTTTCAACAGATACTATACTTTGATCCCATCCCAAAATTGGAAAAGCAGTCTAATCTAAGGCAAACATGCTGCTGGGAAATCACAGTGCACACAGATACTCAGAGCCTATGTAGAAGTGCCAATCTAAATGTAATAATTTTGCCATTTTTGATGGGTATTATGCCTTTGTTTTAATAATATGCAGATTTTATATATATATATATATATATATATATATATATATATATATATATATATATAAAATTGTGAATAAAAAGTAGAGAAAACCCACTTGTTTAGTCTGTTTTAAAGTCAACGCAATATATATATATATATATATATATATATTGTTTACATTTTTGAAGTGATGTTAACATTACAACTCATATACTGAGATATAATATTTAGTCTGTCCAATTTTGAAGAAGTGGCTTATTTACTATTACAAATAAGGAAAATAATCAGATTTTCAATATGCAAAAAGAAACACTCAACAACAAAAAAAAAGAATTACTCCCTCAAAAGGATATAACACAGTGTGTGTATGTGTATATATATATATATATATATATATATATATATATATATTGTTCAAAATTCTTCAGTCATTTTAAACAGTTGTAATAACTGCCAGTTTCAGAACATGTTTCAACATATAGAATTTAAAGTTATGAGTTGGTGTATTGTAGGTATGGAAATGTTCACGTAAATAATTAATGTAGAAGCAACAAAAACAAGGGTTTCTACTACAGACAGTTAATTATTTTTTAGAGCAGTGTAGGGAAACAAAGTTCTCAATAGCTCTTAGGTATGTCTGTTTTCTTTTTCAGTTTTAAGTTAGGGTAAGTCATAAGAATGGTTATAATGGTTGAGCTTAATTCAGCCTTGTGCTGAGTTGGAATGACCAAAGTAAAGGTTGAACTTATCTGTGAAAGGTTCTGTCAAAACATGTCCAAACACCATGCTTTGGAAAGTGGAAAGAGATCCTGTCATCAGTAGACTGGGGAAAAGAGATGTTCACCACCAGGGGTATCTTTATCTGCATCCTGTTACACCTTGCAGCAAAAGGAAGAAAAGAGAGAAGAAGGAAATATTGTACTTTTTATAGAACTTAAACAGTATCACTTCCATAGGCATTTAGAAAATCCAAGGGGGGGGTCATAAAATTGTGCAGATGACCAAAACCCTTTCCAGTTCCTTTATTACTAGCATGAGGAAAATGTATTTATTTTTTTATTATTATTATTGAATTTATTTCATTTTTGCACAGACATTAGCTCTATTAGTTATTTTTAGACTTAATTATAATGTTTTATAAAATGTTCTGAATGAAAAAGATGAGATGGCAGCCAAAAACTGACTGAACAAAAGATTTTGGCCACCTGAGCTTTTTGACTTTTTTCTTTTTCGGTGTTATTGTAAAAAATAATTTTGCACAAGTACTGATTTTTTTCCTATATATTATTTTATATATATATATATATATATATATATATATATATATATATATATACACAGGTAATAATCTGTTGGTATATAATCCAAGTGAATCCTAATAATATAGAATATTAAAACTGATCTACAAAAAGAGCTCAATGTATTTATTATAACAGAGCATATAAATTACATAGAATAAAAATCCAGATTTACCTCATTCAAATAACTATTGCAACCAACAAGAAGACCTATATTGGCATTGTCAATCAGGAAAAACTTCCAGAGAACCCAGAACAGAGATAGTGAATCTATTCAAGAATATGAACCAGCAGGCAATTGCTAAGAAACTCAGAATTTTAAAATTCCTCTTTGGGTTTCAAGGCACTGAAAGTGTTTCATGTCAATCTAAATGTGGTTGTCCTTAAAGGCTGCAGCATAAGATGGACTAAAAAAATATTCAGGATAGTAAAAGACCAATTATGATACAGGCAAGGTGATGGACAAGGGTGATTTGTGCATTTTGGTGTCAGCAGATAGCTGTAACAGCATCACCCAAAAACACAGACTGAACAGGTGCATTTTAGCTAAGAAACCAATGTTAAGTAAAAAGCCTTTAAAATTGAGATTCAAAACAGTATAAACTATTGGATGCAGATAGATTAAATAAGATTGTATTCAATAACAAAACTTGTTATGGAGCTGCATTCTAATAAGCAAATTTTGTCATAAAGCCAAGACAGAAGTAAAACAAATCCTGTTACCCTCAAACTGTTTTAATCATGTAAGAACCTGGTATTTTAGAATTATATAAACAATGATGATTCAAGAAAAGTAAATAAAATTGACAGCAGCCTGAATAGTGCCAAATACATCCTGGTGTTAAAGGACCATTTGACACCAAACATTGATGAAGGTAAACTTTTTCACCATGATAGAGCTCCATGAAAACAGAATACAGCTGAAGGTGTCAAAGTATTCAAAGATTGGTCAGCTTGGAACTATGGTTTACAATATCATCAAGAAAATGTGTATGGAGCTAAAAAGAAGATTCTGTTAGAAAAATCCACACAATCTTGAAGATTTGCGTAAACTCTGCTACAAAGAACTGTAACTCATCAACTCATAAAGAGTTGTATGAATCTCTTCCCAAGCAAAGTGAACCAATTATTCAAGCTAAGAGAGGCCACATGAAATAGTAACAATGTACAGTAGCTTCCTGAAATGAAAATTATATAGTAAAGTTTCCTTATAGACATTTTTCTGTTTTAAAATACTGTTTCTGGCTGGATTTATGTGAGGTGGTCAAAAACTTTTGTGCAGCCATTTTAAGAGTTCTCATATCTTACCTTCTCTTTTAGAACCCTTGCAATAAAATAGTCATGGAAATGGCTTTAAAAATCATCTATAGTAAACAATACAAAATAGCCATTTATAAGTTAGCTATCTTTAGAACTTTATGATGGTTTTAAGTGGCTAAAATCTTTTACATGCTACCATATACATGTCTGTTATGTATATGTATGAAGTGATGCCTGGGACCAACTCTTTGATTTTTACGCTTCTAAGACTCAAGTAAGGAAGCTTACCAGGTCTGGTACTGAGAAAGGGAGATATTTTAAATATGTAAAATCAGATGAAACATGAAATAAACATTTTATTCAAATTAAATATAAACTAAATTTTTATTTCACTCCTTGAGTGGATGCCCAGGGTTATCACACTCTCTGCCACCCTTCTGCATGTATGCATTTTATATAATGTGTGTGAATGAATAAGAAATCAAATATGACCTTGTTAGGTTATATTTATTCTATCTGATTCTATTTACTTATATATTTTCCTCATAAAAACTACACCATTGCTAAAAAAATTACTAGGATACCATGCTGGCTCTTTTGTGGTATTTTTTCCCAGATAATGATTTATTTGGCATTACCTATCTCCTCTCTAAGTAACATGCTACAGGTTGTACAGGCTCAATGCCAGCAGCAAAGCCTGACTTGATATTATGTGGAGAAATAGATTCATGCCTTTCTAAAGAGCATTAATGCTAAGGGAAAATATAGTCCTGCAATCAGAATTTTAAATCATTTTACTGTTTCCAGTTTTCATTCTGTTAACCATTAAACCAAGTCTATAACTCCTTTTGCTGGTAAGCACTTCTACAAATCAATGTAAAAATGTCACTTCTGTTGAAGGTTTATATAAATAAATATTGAAATATGAATGAAATCATTAATTTTCTGTCTGAATTTATGAATTCTAATTGCCATTGAACAGCAGTGTAATTAGCAGACAGGTGTTACAAATTGTAATGATTAGGTTTGAGGTGAAGTTGAAAACTTTGAAATAAAATGAATTCAACACAGAATTTTTGTACACATATTTTTATAAACTCTAACATAGCTCCCAAAAGAAGAGAAAGAGAAAATTATATCTGAGTGTATACAGAAAACTTGAAAAAAGATAAAATCATTTATATGCTAAGCTGTTGTTTGTATGTGTGCCACGTGGTTGGGTTGAAATTAAGTAGTCAACTGTTTGGGGGAATATCTACATGAAACAAGACTGGACACTGTCATGTAACTACTACATCCTATGGGTTAGAGAATGAAAAAGAGGAAGAGAGTGATTCCTTTCCTTTTATACTGCTGGTTCTCAAGCAATCTAGCAGGTGTTGAGTGAAATCCTGGCAGACAAGATGAAAATAATCTGACAATCCTTATGTTTGTTGTCTTTATCTTGTTTAAATTTGTGTACTCTTCAGGAGAATACCACCTAAAATATTTTGATAAAAACAGCAGAGAGGAATATAATTAGTGAATACCATCTAAATACCATCTTTGTTATAGAATCAGTGATTATTTACAACTTTGTTTTTCAGAATTTCTTCTTTAAAATTGTTAGATGAACAAAGACTTTGTTTTGATAATGATATTCCACTATAATGATTAGAAACAGGTTGTGTATTCTTCTGACAGATCTTCTCTTCATTTTTAAAATCTGTTTAATAAATTACTCTCATTTTTAAATAACCAGGAATATTTATATATTTACATTAGCACACTTTATTGTTCAAAAATCTTGTTGTTTTTGACAAGTATTTATTTGTATGTTAGTTTTTTCAATTTTTTTCCATGCTAATTTTAGTTCCTTTTTATAATCTGTGAGTGGGCAACACAGGATTGGAAATAAAGGTTAAACTCTCTGCTTTAACCACTTCGTTACAAGAATTTAATGTCCTAATACCCGTGGTAAAGGTTCTCCACCCAGCTATGGGTAAATAGCAGGACAGACCAGGTTCTATAGCCTTGAATGGCAACTGGTCTACTGCAGAAAGAAATGGCAACCTACTGTGGGAAAAAATTTGCCTTGTCAGTTATGTATCAAAAGATACATGTTTGCCTAAGCGTGTAGCATGCATGGCACATAACTGATATGGGGGCACCTTCAAAATCCTAGATAACCAGAGCTTGGCAGCTGATCTCTTCTCTGATTGAGCTCTTGCAGCTCAGTGGGGGTAAAACTGTCTAGTTACATTCAATGTCTTGAAAATCAAACTATTGACATTCCACCATCATCAATCAGACCAAGAACTTTCACCAATTGAGATGAATGGCTGTTCTCTCAGGGAGACTCTGTGACTTGAGTGTCTGTTGGGACATAAGCTGAGCCCAGAACTAAAGTGAAGCATCTTTAGTGATGGATTGTATATCCATCGCTAAAGATGCTGGAAAAACAGACAAATATTCTGTACTGCTCCAGCAAGTACCTGACTCTTCCTGCTGTTCTCTACCTTTACAAGAGCCAGATCAGGCTAAAAATTGAGTAGGCTACCATATAATGGCAGGAGCTGCCCAGTCTTCACTTTCCACTATACAAAAAGACTCTGCATCTTTGTAGGGGACAAATTATTTTCCACCCTACAACCCCTTTCTCACAGACAAGACATCACAAGCCCATTGCTGCTCTATCGCTATTTCCATGAAAAGTGTTCAGACGAATATATGCTGAAGACAAAAGAAATTCTAGCATTTCCAAACTACTCTCATTCCCATTGTATACATTTGATGAGATGCAAGTTCCACTCAATCAGCTTCTTCTCACAAACCACTGCCTTGTAGAAGTGACTCCCAAGAGGATGCTTCCTGATTACAATAATCATAATCTTTTTAAGTCTAGGATTAACCATTATCTTCCACACATACCCGCTGTGCCTCTTACTCTGTAACACTTTATCTTGAGTGGCTCACAAACCTTGTACAGGGTGAACATAATTGTAAAAAGAAAAAAAATTCTTGAAAAACTGTTCTAATAAAAAGATTTTATAAATTTTAACTGACACTAAAGCTGTTTTCTCAATGAATACTGAATATTTCATTATAAGGAAACAGCTACTCTCACCATTACCATTATTTAAAATATATTCAGTCAGTTATGTGCCATGCGTGATACACACTTAGGCGATCATGTATCTTTCGACTGACAAGGCAGATTTTTTCCCGCAATAGGTTGCCATTTCTTTCTGCATAGACTAGTTGCCATCTAAGGCTATAGAACCTGGTCTGTCCTGCTATTTACACATAGCTGTGGGGAGAACAAGAGTATTCACAACTTTCCCAAGGGTATTAGCACGTAAGTGACTGTAATGGATTTGACAAGAAATCAAATTCAGCTCTCCAATTCCTCAATCCAAACCGCTATCCATGACTCCACCATGCTATATTACAATTTCTTCTAATTTATTACATCTCATTGTGGTGAAAGCATGATGCTTAGTTGATTCAAGTAGTAAAAAAAACCTGCATCATGTTACCATAAAGACTAGATCTATAGTGATGTGGTGCTACTTGGATTTTAATGGATGAGGTTGCTGTTGGCTACCAATTTGTAGCAGGAGTGGCAACTTATGGCTGAGGTGGAAAACTTTCAAAGTAAATGAATTCAGCCTTTTCAAAAGAATATATGGATAAGAAATATATATTTCTGTAAAAAACAGCATAGCTCACAAAAGAAGAGAAAGAAAATTATTTTCCTGTGTATACGGATAGCTTAAAAAAGGAAAGAAAACATTCATGTACTTAGCCATAGTGTGTGAGGTACCACATGGTGGTATGAAATTAAGAAGTCTGCTGCCCAAGGAATGTCCTATGGAGATACTCACTGGGCAGCAGATTTCTTAATTTCACACCATTATGTGGTGCCATGCATGTATATTTATACACACACACTATAGCTAAATAAATGATCCCATAATGGAAAAAGTCCTGTTGTTATTACTACTACATTGTGGAGAAACTAAAACAAAGAGAGAAAGGGAATACTTTCATGCTCCTGATTGCCATGCAGTCTGGTGGGAATTTTGGTACTTAAGGTGGATTAATCCTTCCAGATCTTTTCATTACTCAATCAGTAATGAGACTAGTTACTGATAATTACCCAGTGATGAGTGTAGGTCTATTATAATGAACAGAGAAATAAACTGGAGTCAGATTGATCATTATTATATATAATGTTCATACTTGGTCATTTGTATACAGTTTACTTTTAAATGGTGAATAAATATCTGTACAGAATAAAAATATCTTTAACTTTGCTTTGTACTTTATTATTTATGTCTTTCTAAATATTCTGTTAAATGCTTAGACAATACTTTTAGTATTACCAATAAAGTTTATCATCATAGACTTTCAAAGTATTCATTTTTCTTTGAAAACCATTGACTTGTCTCGTTCAGATAACTGACCTGATTGTTTCCTTGTTACATTTCAGCTTTCATTAGGTACATTGTCTGTTAAAAAAGAAAAAAATCTCCATACATCTGGTGAAGGATTAAAGACTGAATCTGTCCCTGAACTCAAAATAGGCATTCAGTTGTCTGAACAAAATTTGACATTTTAGTGATTTCTCTCAATGTTAGAGACAATATGTTGAACTGTTCTGGATTGTTTGGTTTAGAGGTTGCTTTTTTTTTGTTTTGTTTTTTTGATTAAACTGAGTACAAAACTGCTTAAAATCTATAAAATTAACATCATCTACATTGGATAAATATCTCAACACTGTCAAGGATATTCTAGATAACTTTTGTAAAGTAACAACAATAAGAGGAACTTGATAGCAATATGACATCCATTTTTGATCATGGCTTTCCACATATCTCTTTTCATTATCTGTGAATTGCTATGCATTCTTGGGAACAAGGGTGGAATGGTTTCCCTTGACCTCCTTCAAAGTTTGGAATTCAAAATTTTCCTTTGCTTACACTGGTTGTCATGTAAATCTAGAAGATGCAGTCTACTCAGCTATTTAACACTCAGCTGAGCGAAGAAATTGATTCATGCCTTTCCAAAAAGAGTTTGAGCAAAAATGGATGCAAATAAGCCAGAGTTTGAACTCTGGTCACCAATTTTCACTTTCTGCTCTGATAAACATTAAGCTGTCTACCCCTTCAAAAAACAGATTACACTATCATTAAAAAATAATTCATCCAAATATGTTTTTTGCCTTCAATTAAACATGCTTCAGGCTAATCAAGCCAAACTTAACTAAATGCACATTAAATTTGTGGTCTAATGCTAGACCAGGCTAAGTTGGGTAAATATGCACATTAAAATTATATGCATATCTATTTAATAATTTTTTTTCTGCATGTCATTGCACGTGTCTGTTTCTGCTCCAGATTTATGCAGCTGTATGCGTCATCTTCATTTCATGTATGAAATCGATTGAAAACTGCGCTGAAATCAAAATATTGGATTTGCTTTGTTGTGCATTCTTTTCCAGTTCATAGGAAATTAATGTAAGTCAAATGTAGCTTATAATTTTGATCTTTCTTTTTCTTGTCTCACATGCTCATCAGAGAAATGTAAGTAAAAATCTTTAACTTTTTTGACTGAAGAATTTTGTTCCCTAGAATTTACAGAAGATGTTGTCGAACATCAAAGATAAATCTTTGGGTATTTTTATTCATTAAAGTTTTTGGACAATTCAGTGTTTGAAATCAATAAACTCGGAAATAATCCAAAGAATTTAAGGATCTTTATTTTTTTCTAAATATCATTGGAATATTAAACCTCAAAAAAAATTAATTTTTTTTACTTTCTTTAAGCTTTTAATATGAAATAAATATTAAATTTTTATATGGATGCTTTAAATAAAACTGTTTAAATGTAGATATTATAATTTACTTTATTAAATCTGTTATTCTTGTAGCCTCATAAATCTGTTCTCATATTGAAATTTAGATAATATAATTATTATATATTCAAATTTACACATAATTTATGTTATTAAATTTTATATTATTATATAGATATTATTAAATAAATACAGTGTAACCCAGATATAAGAGAGTTGTCGGGACCAGAGAAGAAGTCTCTTACATCCGGGTTTGGTCTATTTTATATACATTAACACAGGCTCTAATTTGGGACCAGAGAAAATCTCTCTTATATCAGGGTCTCTTATATCCGGGTTACACTGTACTGTAATTCATTATTATACAATATATTCACATTTGAAATTGTTCCATAATTCTATTTAACCAACTTTCCACCTGTTAAAATGCTCATGAAAAAATATAAGGATTTAAAATTAACTTCTGTATTATTAATATTATAGAGGTATTTTACAGTCAAAAAAATAGCAGGGGTATTTTAGAATTAAAAAAAATAATGGGGATATTTTAGAGTTTACAATAAAATAATAGTGTTTTGGATTTTAAAAATGTACAAGGATGATATTATTTGCTTCTCAATGAAAACAAATATGGCACATGGGCAAGTTTAATGTTGGCTCATACATGCATGTTATTAAAGGAAAAAACTATCCATTCCCAGTAGCTTTTTCTACAGGTATAACCTTAATAAGCCACTTTAGTTCACTGAGATGTTGCCTGAAAGCTGGATCAGCAGAGGCCAGACATGTTTCATTTATGCTATGTCTTCATTTATTTTATCATATGATTAAAGCAATGGCTTTCAATATATGAGACCATTTAAAAGTTAACACATTTCTATAGTAAACAATTTTCAATGAATTTCTAAAGTAACTCATTTATGATGTCTTTTGGCAGTAATTCCTCTTCAAAGACTTTAAATCATTTGCAGAGCATCTCCACAGAACGTCATTAGCAACGTGTTCATAGTAATTTTCTCTCTGTATTTTTCTACAAATAATGACATAAGTTATTTGAATAAAAGTCATTTACACAAAACTAACAAATTTCCGTAAATTCTTTGTTTCAATCAAACAATTTTCAAAATTTCACCGAAAACATTTAATTAAAAATAGCAAAATTCAAATATTGTAAGTTAGAATTTTAGCAAATTTAAAGGAAATTTTATTGAATCAGATACATTTTTCATAGAGAAGGAAGTAAGGAAGTTTTTATTAGTATATGTGTATATATATATATATATATATGTGTGTGTGTGTGTGTACATGTATCTATATTAGTATTCAATAGTCTGTCTGTAAATTATAAAGGAATGTGTTTCTCTGTCTGTTAGTCTGCTCTTCTGAAGTTTTGTTGTTTGGGCCTGCATTTGCATTAAGTTGTAGCTGTCTCTCACTTTATTTTCGTGTGTAATGTTGGTAGTGTATATTTAAGTACTAAGTTGAATGTCTGTTTTAATTTATCTGATTTTTGGTAGTTAGTTTTTATTTGCTCAGTGGTAATTTTTTTTTGTTTTAAATTTTGTGAAGGTTGTTGTAGAATTGAAGATGTTGTTTTGGACATTAAATCTAAACTGGACAGGTGAGTCGTGTTGTTTGAAGTAAAATCATTTGGAAATTAATTTCTTACAGGTTTTAGCATTCAGTACACGCACAATGAAGAAGTACTCTGGAAGACATCTTACTGTGATTTTTTTCTTATCCATTTTCCAAAAAATAAGTAATTGATTGTCATGTGAACTTATCTATGTTTCAGTATTATTTACTTTTAAAGGTTTATGAATATATATTTGGTATCAACAAAATAGGTTGCCATTTTAAATTGTCAATATACTATTTATAATCTATAGCAAAATGTGTTTTCTGTCTGAATTTCTGGGATGATTTTTATTTTTTTTAAACAGTATCACCCCATGCAAGGCATATCTATCCTTGATAAAGTTCACTTCAAAATTCTCTGAGGATTAGTCAGCTCAAAAGACAGATGAAGGAATAACAGTAAGGGATAACATCTATACCAGCAAAAATGAGGATATTAGTCTAACTGTAAATAAAACCTTTTTTTTTTTTTTCATAATTTGTATAATTTATAATTCTGATAGTAATAAGCATGAAAATATTTAATGTCCAATGAAATATAATCAATAAAAGAATGTTTTTTTTTTGTTAAATATATGTGATGTTATCCAAAGTTTTAGGGATTTGTAAAATTGCTTCCTCAAAATAAAAAAACTGATAATAAATTTAGAGTGAGTAGCCATGGTCAAATGCAAAATAAGTAACAGAACTGTACATCAAACAGAATTGATTAAGTTTTCAATAAGAAGAACAAGAAAAGAACTGGGCCAAAAATTAATATAAACAAGCAAACAATAAATGCAAGACAAATCAACAGTAATAAGACAAAAAGTTCACAAACTAAGTATTCGGTTTATCACACCATAGCAAGTTTGGACAAGCGAACGTAGTGTTCTGACTTCAAGACAAGACTGACCAGAACTGAGTCAGATGAAACCAAGAACTAGTCTACTTTATTGGGTAGTAAAAAAAATCCCACTATTCATTTGTATGGTTTTTGCCCATAAAAAGGGGAGGGGGAAAAAACAGTGAGATGCCCAGCCCTGGAGAGCAGCTGACCAAAACTGCACCCTCTCATAGCACTAGAGAGAGGGATTGGTGCTCACACTGAGGTCAGTACAACTGATGATTGCAAGAGAATTTTTGTCCTTAGCCTGAGTGTATGTACTCGGGTTTCCTACATTAAACTCGACCTTGTGTCACATCCCGCCCCGTTGGGGAGGGGTGGTGCTATGGGTAAAATACTCATTCCCACTGAATCTCTCCACCAAGAAACAAAGGACTTTGTTTCCTGGTGGAAAGATTTTAATAAATAAAATGTTCAATCTGTTCAAATTCCTTAAACTTTTAGGGAAACAATTCATATTTTAAAATGCAAACAGAAAAACTGACATTAAATAATCTGAAAAACCTGTTCAAAACATAAAGTAATTTTATATATTTGTCACACTACCTGACCTCTCTCCTTTTTAATGAGAATTACTTGACATCAGTAATGGGTTATCACATTACTAAAAAGGAGAGATCAGGTCGTTAATAAATTCCTTTTTATTTTTGTTTCATATTAGCATTATTATGGATATTTTTAATTTTAATAATTTCAAAAGCAGAATTCTCAAGTGTAGCAACAGTTAAAAAGCAGAAAATGTTACTAATTGTGAAATTATATAAATATTACTGTCATTTTGTATGGTAGGCTTAAACTTGTTCTCTAAGAAAACAGATAATGGACAATATTAAATAAATAAAAAATTATTAGAACCTATCATTACTTTATATTCTTTATTTTTTCAATACTTAAAATAAAATTCAACATTTTTCTTTACCTTCTGTGAAATGATGTGAATAGAGTGTTTTGCATAAAATATTTTCAAATATTTTTTTATCAATATTGAGCCCCATGTAAAACCTTTAACATTTTAATGATTTTCATCCTCTTGTCTACTTGAAAATAGCAATAATATAAATAGAAGATTAAGGAAATGTATCCATCCCGGGTATCACGATAAATTACATCCAGCAGCAAGGCCTCTGATCAGGGGGTTTTGAGGAGCATGGAGCCACCTCTTAACTGCTGGTGTTCCCAGGCCCACCTTGACCCAGGGTGGTAGCATGTGTTAGGATCCCAGCTATGGGGGAAATAGTTAACTCCCAAACTGGGGTCAAAACACTATGAAAGTGTAAAAATAGGTTTTAATACCAGCAATGAATTTTTAAAGGAAGAAATATTACCAGAAATACACTTTTGAAAAAAAAAAAATATTCAAGCAATAAATTTTTGGAAAAAAATATTACCAGCAATAAAAATCTTGTTGGCATTAAATAACCCATTGAGGTTGATATACCATAAAACAAACCAAACCAAGGAAATGTATTATAATTGTCACTCAAACTGTCCATAAAAATTAGAATAGTTCATTTAGATATTTTTACCAATGAGAAAAATATCCCTAAGTTTATGATAATTGATAGCTAAGATGCTTTTATAAAGAATAAATTATTACAAAAAACTTTTAAAATCAAGGAATACTTATCAAACGCATGTTCGTATTCACATACATGATTGACTGCTGAAAGTACATATACACACAGTTACACATATATAATGCATCTATGATGATAGCTGCCACTTTATTGTCAGTAAGACCATCACAAGAAAGCATTGTAAAACTTTAACTTTGAATGCATGTGGCTGCATAAACTTTAAAATACATGGCATAAAATTGGTAGACATGAAACACATACATTTTGATTTCATTAAGTTTATCTTTGACTGTTTGCATGCCCATCAATTGAGTTGCAAACTTTTCCATAAATGGGATATGAATTCTATGTTTTTAATGCTAGTTTGTAGTTCTGAATAATATGAAATATTTTTTTATATGTATATAGATACAGGCATGTGTGCATGTATATATATATATATATATATATATATATATATATATGTAATAAATCCATTGATATATAATCCAGGTGGAGCCTAGTAATATCAATTATTAAAACTGATCCACAGAGAGCTCGATGTTTTTATTTTAACAGAGCATGTGTATTTTTATAGCAAAAAAACAAAAATTACCTCAACATAGAGATAGTCTATTTCAAGCCATTCTGTATACAGCTATCATCAGTCTTTAAGTGTCTATCTCAGAACATTGTTTTAAATTTATCTTCAATGTCAATCCTCTCCTGGTAGATGCCTTGTTAATGAGAATAAGGCTAGAGCATTGATAGAACTGATAAAATTTTTTTTTCATTTAACTCCTGTTTACTTTAAAGTTTTGTAGTTACATAGATGCAATTACTCTTCATAACACACACAAACACACACACACATATATATATAGCACAGGTACTCAATCCATTGGTATATTATCTGGGTGGATCCAAGTAATATAAATTATTAAAACTGATCCACAGAGAGCTTGATGTTTTTATTTAACAGAGCATATGTATTTTTGCAGCAAAAAAACAAAAATTACCTCAACACAGTCTATTTCAAGCTGTTCTGTATACGGCTATCATCAGTCTCTAAGTGTCTGTCTCAGAACATTGTTTTAAATTTATTTTCAATTTCACCATTCACTAACACAAACCCACTCTCATTAACAAGGTGTCTACAAGAGGAGGACCGACATTGAAAATAAATTTAAAACAAGGTTCCAAGACACACACTTACAGACTGATGAGAGCTCGATAGAGGATGGCTTGAAATAGACTCTATCTATGTTGAGGTAATTTTTGTTTTTCTGCTGTAAAAAATATACACACACACACCCTTGTGCAAATTAATTGAAACAAAATGAATAATTCCGTTATTTACTTTTTTTTTTTTTGTATTTTCCAATGAAGCCAGTGCACAAGTTAGTACTATGTATATCCATTCCACAAAGTCATTCCTTGCAGGATTGGATTTAAATCAGGAGAGTTTCCGGGCCAATCTGTAAGACTTTGATTTGCTCACAGGTAAGGTTGCCAGTGTGTTCATGCAGCAGTACAATTTTGGTATGCTTCTTTGGAGTAATGTCCATCACAGACAATGGACATAGGACAACTAATTGACTGTCAAGACCTGGGTTTGATGCAATCACAGATGATGCAATATTTTTCGAGGCCAAACAAATTTCATCATACACTCTGAAAATAGATTCATATTACTGCTCATCACTGCAAAATGACCTTATCTGAAGAAAAAATAGAAATCAATTACACCCTGTCAGTCCAGTGGGTCTAAAACTGACCAAATGGTGAAAGAAAGGAAGCTAAAACAGTTGTTTCAATTAATTTACACAAGCATGTACATATACACATGCACACACACACACACATATATATATATATTTATTATATGCAGAAGAGAGAATGTGAAAGATTTCTGATGGAATTTCCTCCTTGTCTGAGAAGGATCACTCATAATTAGGAAAAGTCAATCAGTAAAATTAACTGACACAAGATATGTCATCTTTTAATAATATTTGCTTTAAAGAACATTTGCTGCCTAAATACACGATATATAAAAATAAATATTTGTATGATTTATTTCAGGATTTTTGTCATTTGTCATGGAGTTTTTTTAAATAGTGAAATCAATAGTTTTCTTACATGACAATTTTCATTTATAATCTCATTTCCAGATTAAGAATAAAATATGCTATTTATATTTTCTTTTTTAAATAACTTGTAAGTGACAGTGATTTTATACATAATTCATGTTTTACATATTGATTGATTTTGTTTG
>CAHIKZ030005555.1:652500-665000 GCA_903632075.3 Acanthosepion pharaonis
TTGGAGACGGTTTCAGTGATGGCCGTAAGCACATCATCTATAGATCGGGTGTAGCGGAAACCATATTGCTTGTCTGAGAGCAGGTCATGTGAGGTAAGGTGGTTAACCACTTCGGCATTGATTAGGGCTTCGAAAACTTTGCCAAAGAGGGGTCAGAGGGGTCTCCAGAGTTCTTAAAGACAGGAACAATGGATGAGGACTTCCAGCAGTCAGGAAAACAGGATTCTTTGAGGCAGTAATTATATAGTTTAGAGAGGGCAGGCGGCCACTAGCTCAGGCATGCATTTCTTCAAGACAATGGCTGGTATGCCATCTCCACCACTAGCCTTGTGGGGTCTAAATTAGAGATAATGCCCAATACCAATGACGGGGTTATGTGTAACCCGCTCAATAGGGCCTCAGTTCTTAAAGAGAAGTCTGGTATGGGTACACCGGAGGAGTCGAGCGTTGAATTAAATGAGAATTTCTGAGCAAAGCATTCAGCCTTGTCGGTAGAGGAGGTCAGGACCTTGAACTGGTTGAACAAAGGAGGTATGGAGGGTTTTCTATTGTTCAGGACGCTCTTGCAGAGCCGCCAATAATCTTTGGAGCCAAATTTGCGAGATGCTTTGGAGCCAAATATGCTTCACCCAAGCAGCAAACATTGACTTAGCTTTGTTGAGGACATGCTTACACTCATTACAGGCGGAGGCAAAGAGATGTCTATTGCAGTCTGACATATCGCTATGAAATAGGTGAAAGAAGTGTTTCCTGTGGGCAATGGTGGCAGAGCAAGCAGTGGAGAACCAAGGGGAGGAGTGCAACTTGACCTTAAATTTCCTTGAGGGGATGAAAGCGTCGATTCCAGCTTTAACCCAAAATGAGACCTCAGAAGCACATTCTTGGACAGGGAGTGTAAAGACAACATTCCAGGGGACATCGTGGAGTAAGTGACAGAACAAGTCCCAATACACTCATTGATAGTAGAACAAGGTTCTAGTGATAGGAGGTTCTTTGCGGGGGGTGGAGTTGAAGGAAATGTTAACAGATACTACAGCATGATCGGAGTTACCAAGAAGGCAGAGTTGCGTGGCACTACAAGATTCGGGGATGGAGGTAAAACACAGATCGAGAAGGGAGGCCTTACCTTCCAGGTTGAGGGCAAAACGCATGGGGAAGTTAACTATCTGCGTGACGAATTGAGAAATTAAGTGTTTGAATGCCTGCCTGGTCAGTAGTAGCATTCTCGAGCCACTTGGTATAATGGGCGTTAAAGTCACCAAACACGAATATGTGATCAAACAGGTGGAGAGAGAGAGGGCCTTGTCTATGCTGTCAGATATGCTATCAAGTATCCCACAGACTTGAGAGGATGGAGAGTGATAGTAGGAAGAAGAGATAGCTTACATCATTGAGAAGAGATAGTTGGAGACACGTGTACGAATGGTCTGGTGATTCGAGAGACAACTGGCCAGAGGGAGATGGTCCTTGATGTAAACACCAAGGCCGTGCATGTGGGTTAGAGAGTCTTTCCTGAGGAGAGGAAGGTAGCCAGGGATCGAGAGATCAGAGAAGAGAATAGATGAGACAGTGTTGGTCTCACACAGAGCCAGTATATCTGGGCAGTTTGCAGTGAGGAAAGATTCTATACTGCAGAAATTGAAATGTTGGAGAACGAAATGTTGAGGGGTTTAGGTGATTTTTGAGGGGCTGGTTTAGGCTTACTTTTTTAGTTCTTTTGAGTCTTCATGTGGAGTAATTGTTGGAAGATGAGAAGGCCTGAAGTAAGTGAAGCAGATGGTTATCGACCGCGACATGAGCAGAAAGGAGTTGGCACAGCCTGCATCATAATGTGGCCTCAAGGTTGCCCGTTGGAAATGACTGCAGGGACACCTTTCCATGCGCATCAGGGCACTACAAACACCCCGGTATTATACAACTGTTGATCAGAGCGGCCGCTCAAGATGCTACACAAGAGTTAGGGCTCCTAACTACCAGTCGGAAATAGCAACCAGTGAACTGTCAACCGTGTACCCTCAAAATGAAGAGGCAATTCCACAGACTGCACACATCATGGGAGAAACACATCAGCACTAGTACAGAGGCCAGAGAGAGAGAGAGAGTTCCGGGAACCCCTTCTTAGACAAGAAACAAGGTGTGAGCCTCTACTCATGTCCAGGAGAAGGGGGAGGAGTGTTGACTGGGTGGTAGAACCATAAGAATACTGAAGACATACTAACACCTGATGAAGAGACATTTTTTCCCTTCTTTCAAGGCGGGGGGGATTTCCAACTACACAAATATATAGTGTTATAAGTTAGGTTAGAATGGTTAGACCAAGTATCAATGTTAAATTAGTCAGAGTGGAGGGAGAGAGAACAGAGGAAAATAGATAAATAAATAAAATAAGTACATAAATAAATATACGAATACGTTGGAAAATATATACACACAGAGAGAGATGCTTTTTAATGCGTCTCTGGTTGAACGAAATTATACTCACATGGCAGAAAATGATTGTTTGCTTGCATTCTGATGGACGCCAGTGAGTGTACAGCCAACCCTATCTAAGTGTCCAAGCGTCAAGTTACAGTGAACGCAGTGTTGGGGGATGGGGGAGGTCAGCGACCATTCCTACCCGCCACCAACAGTGGGCTTGGGGAACTTGCTTTAATAAAATTTTGAACCACGAGGAGAAATGAATGGCTTAAAAAAATTCCACGTTAGATCATTTTATCTAGCAAAAGACAAGGCCACTGGACCATAAGAATACTGAAGACATACTAACGCCTGGTGAAGAGACATTTTTTCCCTTTCGAGGTGGGGGATATTCATAAATATATATATATTATAAATTGATTTAAAATGTTTTTTTCCGCTACACAGTTCTAACCATGTTTCAAAATGGAAGCTTAAAGACATTAGTTCCATTTCATCCTCAAGCGAATATATATATATATATATATATATATATATATATATATATATATTATATATATCATTTGTTTCACTAGTTTTGAATATGAATTCATTTATCAGATGCCGTGGATTTTATTCTTGTTTAATGTGCCATAAGCATTTTTGAATTACGTTGGAAATGCACAGCTCATTCAACATTGCAATTGTAAGAATGATTTTCAAGTTTATTGGATATTTGGAGACCTTCTAGAATTGTCCTTACAGACAGTGGAACCACTTCTTCATCATCACTACTATGAACTAACATGGAATCATATACATTCTCTGAAATACTACCTATAATTTGTCCTTCATTAGGATCTTCCTCAATTGTTAATTCTGCAATATCTTCAATTGTTCATTCTACAAAACCTTCTCTGCCAATCTGATGTGACAAACAGTTGATATCAGAAAGCAATTTGTTCATATTTATATTAGATAGAAGATTCTTAGGCTTTACACATTCTGGCCAAAGTGATCTCCTGCATGCATTTAGGGTGGATGGATTTAATTTGGATAAAGCATATTTAACACAATTATAGTAAATTTTTCCATGCTTGAATGATTGAAAGTGTTCCATCTTTTTGTAGTTCATCTATAATATATTCAAATGTTCACTGGATATAATATGATTTGAATGTTGAAATTATGCCCTGAACAAGTCAAGTGGTTGAATAAGCAATGTTGTATTAGGTGGCAGGAATATGACTTTTACACTCTGGTGTTCCAAATCTGGATGACCAGGTGCATTGTCTATAAGTAAAAAGACTTTAAACTCAAGACCTTTACCTTCCCTATATCTTCTTACTTCAGGAACGAAGCAGTTGTTAAACCATTTAGTAAATATTTCTGCTATCATCCATAATTTTTTATTGACTCTCCAATAAACTGGTAATGTACTCAAGTCTATGCTTTTCATTGCATGCAGATGAATTGATCAATTAATTAATAATGGTTTTAACAAACAATCTCCTGAAGTGTTGTTACATAATAAAAAAAGTTACATGGCCTTTAGCTGCTTTAAAACCACTGGCACTTTTCTCTGATTTTTCTATATACGTTTTGTTTGGCATTTTTTTTCCAAAAGAGACCATCTACATTGAAAACTTGGTCTTAAATGTGACCCCTTCTTCAGTTATTTTGGCTAGTTTTGGAAGAAGTTCTTCAGCAGCAGTCTTATCTGCTGATGAAATTTCATCTCACATTTTTATATTATACAGTGCATGTCTTTCAAGAAATCTTGTAAGCTATCCCGTCCCTGCAGCAAATTCATTCTTCTTTTTATCACTAGACAGATGTAATGCACTTGATAACTCCACATCATTAATCTTCTTGTAAAATCCTAATGCCATCTGTTTTATGGTTTTACCATCAACTGGTATCCTTTTTTTGATTGTTTTCTTCTATCTATATTATTAAAGCTTACTCCATTCTTGAATCATGTCTCTTGTACATGACGATGATTTGGCAGATAAATTTGCTCTATATCTTCTAATAGCAGCATCATTTCTTTTGATAGTTCTTATCGTAACTTTGTTCAAGCAGAAAGCTCTACCCAAGGACACTGCACTTTTGCACTTATGAAGACAATCCAAAATATTGATCTTGGTCTCCAAAGAAATTAATGCTCTTTTATTTTTCTGAGATGTATCAACCAACATTTTGAGGCAGGTTATCACTATCATGATCGCAAATAAAAAATATAGCAGAAGATGAAACACATAGCACATCTTTTGTATTAGACAATTATGTTAACGACTGCTACCGTATGGCATCTGATGGGGCGGTTACACACAGCCAGTGGTAGGTACAGTGCATAGGTCCTGCCCACACCGGAGAGCGGGGGATCACTATATGGAAAAAATAGAATGGATTCTATTTTACTTCACTAAATTGTTACTTAATCATGTTACGTAAATTTTCGGCATTTTGTAAATTAATTGATGTTACTTGTCATTTACTTGCCACTTGCATAAAAATAATTGGTTCTTTTTGTTGGACCATGTTATTTCAAAACCATTAAAAAAGAATGAGTATATATATATATATATACACACACCCAAGTATAGAATTGGTGATTATTCTACATTCAACACCATCACTTAAGAAGACACCAGAAGTGTTAAAACAAATTGGCTATTTTTGTAGTGATGTTTGTTATAATTTTAGAATAATTATATAATTTAAATTTTAATAAAAAATATCTGGTTATCTTAATTTGAGATATATATATATATATATATATACACACACACACACATATATATATATATATATATATATATATATATATATATATAAAGTGAACATTGAAGTCAACACTTAGAGGCAACATGTGGCCTGACGATTGCATCTAGCATGAAACCACCTGTCACCTCTAATTGTTGACTTCAATGTTCACTTTTATATTTACACACGCTCTATCTCTGATATTGAGCACTTTATCCCATAAATATAGCACACCTTAGGACTATGTTTCTTTATATATATGAAGGGGTGGGGAAAAGTCCTTACCCTGACCAAAAAGCCTCTTCAAAAGAATCTGACATTTAATTATTTGGTGAAATTGTTCAAGCCAAGTACTTTTCAGCACCTTTTCATACCTAAATTATAGAATGAAAACGTATGTGTGTTCACATTTGTGAAAATTCAAACGTTTATATAAATTTGATTTGTATTCATATATTTAATTAATTTTGCATGAAGAGTGCTTTTGAATAATTCATTAATTTTTATACTGTTATTAGCAAGTTAGAATTGTCAAGTAAAATTGATTTATCTCCCTTAGATTCTCTAAGCAACTTAATTTGTTTTTTGCGGTACCTGTTTAAATTGTTTGAATTCACAGAGGCTATATTGATCATGCTTTCAGTATTTTTTCTTCTTTTTACCCATTTTAACCAACAAATCACATCTGCAGAGAAAAATAAATGAAATTTAGCCATATTTTTAAGCTAATATGAAAAAATTATTTCTTTTGCAAATGAATAATAAATGTGATTAAAGAAAAATAACTAAATAAAATTAATTTTAAAGAAATTGTTTTTTGTTTAACTGCCTTAAAAGCGTTCTTTGAAAACAGAAGATTAATCCAAGATCAAAACAGCAGCACTGTGAACAGCCAAAAACTGTTTATTGAAATCTTAAGAATTCTCATTGGAAGATTTAGATTTACAATTATAGTTTGTCAAATGTTTGCAATTGAAATAGCAAAAAATCTGCTGTTAAATCTCATGCCATGAAGACATTGAGCTCATAAGAACTATGTTGTCCCTCCAGTTCCCACTGTCTTGGCAGAGTGTTGGAACAGTAGATGTGTGGTCTGTCACCAGGTCATCTCCAGTCTGCAGATGGTGGGTCAAACTGATAGATGTCTCTGGTGGGGGTGATCATATAATTGATTGATTGATTAGTTTTCTGATGCTTGTCAACCCTTTGCAGGTTATTTAAAGCCAGAAAGTATTTTTAGATTGTAAGAATTTTTTTTGAGATAATGATTTAACCCATAATTAACCCATAGCTGTGTGGAGAAAAGGTGGATTCATACCTTTCCCAAGTAAAAATAATGAACCCAATTAAAATTGGAACTTGACTCTGATTAACAATTCTGAGCCATTATCCATTACATTACCTGCACATCTAAGCTTACAGCCCCTTGTATTCCTCAGCAGTCACCCATCTAAGTACTGACCAGGCTCAACATTGCTTAACTTCAGTGATTGTACATTAACTAGTGTTTCAATGCTATATGGCTGTAAGTCAGGGTGATCATCAGGTCCTCACAAGATCTGAGTGAGCCAACAAATATGGCACTGATGGTGTAGAAGATCTTTTTTGTCTGGCCAGTCCTCTAGTGGTTCTTCATTGGACACAAGATCAGACCAGTGCACTCCGTCAATGGTCTTGATGGCAAAGGACTTGAAGCGATTGACATGGATGTGAGGGAATAACCCATTAGATTTGAAATCTAATGAGTTATTCCCTCACAGGTTCAAATCTTGTTCACAGCACCATGTAGAAAAATCACGTGGTCAAGATAAACACTCAGTTGTGGAGCAAGCTGAGTGAATCATAACTCAACCTTAAGAGAGCTATTTATGGTGCCATGGAGCATCTCATTGTGTTAAAGTGGGATAGTCCATTGCTTGGGCTGTGATTGCCTGCTGGTACATGAGTGGAGATATTTCTGTATAAATAACAGCTTGATTCATCAGTTAGTTTGTAGGGTTTGTATTGAGTTACAACCTGCTTTATTTTTGTCTGCCAGCTGGACACTAGCTGGGACTCTTGTGCCGGTAAGTGCTGTTTATTATTGTTATTCTACAGGGTCTTGTTGTGAAGCCACATCTCAGCACTGTATAGTAGCACAGAAAAAGACAGCAGCATTGGAGACGGTGTGTCTGCTTCCCTGGTGTTCAACTCAGAGACTATGATCCAACCAACCTGGACTACACTGATGACACAACACAATGCTCTTTTGCTGTTCACTGGTTACAAAACTGACCAAATATCTCCTCTAATCTTCAATAGTCTGCAAAGTCCTCATTAGGGATTGTAGTTGCCTCATTGCATTCTCCTTAATGTTATGTTCTCCTCCATGTTATTTAGATGGTGATTTTTATCTTTTGGAATATTCAAATGATGTAGGGAGCCAAATATGGATGATAAAAGAATGACAGGCCTGAGTGACAGAGGTTTTATTAAAAAAAAACACCCCCGCTCAAGATATGAAGAATAAACTCACCCAGTTATTGGGAATACTGAAGTCTTTAGTACCACACAGCTGACTCAATGGTACCCCACAGCTGATTGTGTGCATCAATATGAGAATTTTTTTTTTACAATGATGTTCCATCTGTACAAGGCCTGAGAGCCACTTGACGTAGAGGGTTACAGAGTAAGAAGCATAGTTTATGTGGATATGTGAGGTAGATAGTGGTGAACAGGTTAAAATTGTAGTCATTGGAGAATTATCTTTTGGGATTTGATTTCACAGAGGTTTGTGGGACCTACATCCGAGTAATTGAGCTGGACACTCTGCATGTGCAACAAAGAAATGACAAGACTTGTGCTCTGTATCAACCGGTTAAAGACCAAACTGATGCATGTAGAACAGTGTCATGATCCACCACTCATCATCATTGGCAATGACTCCATCAAGTTTGTCACATCTTTCATCTACCTGGGCTTAGTTCTCAGTACTGTTGACCTCTTCACAGAAATCAACAGAAGACATGGGTTGGCTACAGGTAGCATGAAAGACATCTGGAGATCACTACGATGACAATATGGCATGTATGTTAAATTCTAAATTAAGGGGTAAGACATAGGCAACTGATCATTAGCCATCTTTTAAAAGCTATACATAATGAAAATTGAATCAAATGGGTAACAGAACAGACAAAAACTATTTTTTCAACCGTTTTTTTTTTTTTTTTCACTGATATATCTGAGAGAGAACAAAGCTGTTAACAAAGGGGGGGTAATTTGATGTTTTGTAGTGACATTATAGGTGGTAAATAGGTTAACATAATTCACATGTAATTCGAAAAAAAAATAATTAAATAATGACAATGTTGGTGTTTCACACTACTTCAAATAAATTGTTTAGGAAAGAAACCCCCATCAATACTGGAAAGAGTTATAACAGCTACTGGACTTGGAAAATCTATTTTTCTGAAAAATTGTTTTAAAAGAAAGATTTTATAAATTCCAACTGACAGTAAAACAAGCAGCTTGATCAATGAATGACAGATGTTTCCTTATAAGGTAATGGTTAATATTTCTATTGGTGGTGAACTTAATTCAAGTTTCATATGGTTTTAAGATGTCAGCTACGACAGACAGTTTTTGCTTTGTTTTTTCTTTTTTGTTTTTTGTTTTTTATCTTGTTTTTTTTAGTTTTTTTCTTGTTTTTTTTCTTGTTTTTTTTGTTTTTTCTTTTTTCTTGTTTTTTTTTTTTGTTTTTTTTTTTTTTTTTTTTCTTTTTTTTTTTTTTTTTTTTTTCTTGTTTTTTTTTTCTTGTTTTTTTTTTCTTGTTTTTTTTTTTTGTTTTTTTTTTTCTTGTTTTTTTTTCTCGTTTTTTTTCGTTTTTTTTTTTTTTTTTTTTTTTCTTTTTTTTTTTTTCTTGGTATTTTTTTTTTCTTTTTTTTTTTCTTTGGGTTTTTTTTTTTTCCTTTGGGTTGGTTTTTCTTTGTTTTTTGTTGGTTTTTCTTGTTTTGTTTTTTTTCTTTAAGGCTTACATAGAGCCATTGTTCAGGAGTAGCCAAATGCTTTCAGAAAGATGATTGTTATGCACAATAATTTTCTATCATATTTATTGAAGAAAACAAATGAATATCTGGATAAGATGGGTTTCAAAGAAACTTGTTTTGAAGTAGGCAGCTTGTTCACCTGATCAAAAACTTACAAAGCATTCTAATGATTTACTTTGGCAGATGATACTTTACCAGATGAATTATTCTAAAGGTTGTATCATCCACTTCATAGAAAAACATACAAAACTTCACAAGATCAATCAATTAATAACTGAACAATTAATTTCAATTCACATTAATGTTGTGTTAATTTTGATAGACTAAAATCAAATTCCTTCTGCTTTAACATCTTTAACAACATTACAACACTGTTTGTTCAAAATAATGCTCTTTGTAAACTTTGCACATATTTTGTGATTGGAATTTTTAAATGTCTACAAAATGTTTCATGAATAAACTGGCTTATAATGTGCTAATTCTTTTTGAATTTCTGGAATAAGGAGTTACTATTATTTACATGTGAATTAATATCTTCATTATTTTTGTTGTCATAACATTTCGGGTATTTTGGCCATTAAACTTTTTCTATTGATCCATGTAATTTTAAGAGAATTTCAAACTGAACCCTTTATTTAATCTACAGTGGTGATGCAGGGGGGAGTAGATTGTTCTTGCAATACTGCCCATGTATTGGGATATCTGATTTGAGCTGAACTAAATGAGATATTCTTAGATATGGTGAGTGGAATGAGAACAATCTACCCCCATAGAGTAAAGGGTCCAGTTGAAAATTATCTGAAAGTTACCCAGATCAACCAGCACTTGATGAAAGCCAGAAGAGACAATTTGTCAAAACACTGTAATAATAACAACAACAGAAAAAGAGGACAATAGTCCACATGTAAGTAATGCACAGTTGGAAATATTTTAAATTCATAAAACCATTGCCACATCATAAGAGTGATATTATCTTTTACATTGATGTTCCTCCTGTACAAAACCCAGCAGCCACTCAAGGTAGAGTGTTACAGAGTAATAGGTACAGTTTGTAAAGCATAATTTATATATACTTTATTAAATATCCTGCACCTTGATAGGGCAGATATTTAAGAAAAAACCTTAATTAGTTTAAAAATAATAATAATAATAAAATTAAGTGGTTAGATGCAGTATGTAATACAGGTATTTTATTTTCAAAATCTCATCCACACAATACATGATGAGCATTGTAATCAGTAAGTTGACCCCACATAAAACCAGTTGCTACTTCATTAGTCAAGCTGGTGGTGTGCTATCTTCTTGTACCAAGTGACATGGTTTTTTATGTCCCTTACTTTAGATTTGGGTGCCTTTCATTATAAATTCCTTCTCTTTATTAACAACATCCAAAAGGACTTAAACTTACAAAAAAAAAAAAAGCAAATAAAAACAGGATTAGCATAGTAATCTCTTGCCAGGGGGACTGAGCTCTTTTTATTCTGGGCAATGTCTACTACAAACTAGCAATGCGGTTATTTATTTTTCTGTTATTCTTCTGTGTTGTAGTTATTTAATATGTGCAATTCCATTAATGATTCTGTTGTCTTGATATTGGTGTGGTCAGTGCATAGTTTTAAATTCATAAAACACAGCAAAACACCAATATCACTAAAACCTGCTTCTTTTATATATATATAATGGTCATAGGATTCATCTAGTGTTGATTCCTATGCCAACAGTCTGTCTCTACCCCATGAATATATATATATATATATATATATATATGTGTGTGTGTGTGCATGCCTTCTTTCTGTTTCATCATAAATATATATACAACATACTTATGTAATAGATAAAGAACAAAAAACATGTTTTGTGGGAAGAGGTACTGAAAAGATCTCAAACAGACCAAGAGGATCTTGCAAATGTTTGGTCACATGATCTGATTATAGAAAGTAAGTCAGGCTGAGAATTTTTCAGCACCCCTTCCTATATATATATATATATATATATATATATATATGAACACAGTATGTATGTAATGTTTACAGTCCTCATCAAGAGTATTCATTACAAACCAAAACAGGTTGTGGCTCCCTCGTTTTGAGTCTGTCTCGTTAGCCAAGTTAAAAAGACTCATTAGTGCTTCACTACTGTCAGATAGAAACGAAATTGCAACTTGGTTGGGTGGAATTGGTTGTTGGAGGAAAGATATTTAGCAACAAAAAGAACTGTCCTTGGCCAAATAGAATTAAGGTCAGTTCCGTTCTCCAGTATTTTGGATTTAATATCTTAGCTTCTACATTTACATATTTCATACAAGCTCATCAGAATAAATGAATTTATATAGACAAAGAAGAAAATAAATTAAAAACAAAACAAATAATGAACTAACCACACCCAAAAGAAAAAAATAAAGTGCTTAAAGGAAATTTACCTTAATTTAAGAAGGTAGAAAATGCTCCACAACCCAGACTAAGAAATTCAATAAAAGAAATCCACCTGGATCAGAGCAAGAATATGATCCAAAAATATTGAGACACTGCTTCCCTGTGATTAGATGTTTCACAGAAAGAAGCAATCCTCAGAATAAATAAATAAAGAGTATACATGAAAAAAAAGCCTGAAATATATGCCTAACGAGGGAGAAAAATGAAGGAAAAAAATCCATGAAAAGTATCACTTGCATGGGAAAAAATAAAATAAGCAAGGAAAAAACACACACACTTAATGCTAGATTTTATTATCCAAGTTAATGTTTTTCACAATAAAATTGATATTCACCAGCCAATGTTGGCAAAATTATTATGATATATTTGTATGGAACAAAAGTTTGCAGTATTTTTTAACTGAATTTCAAAGACATTATTTATATATTTGTACATAGATTTAGTCAACTACTTATGTGCCATTTTGTTCTAACTTTTGTTACTTTTTATGGATCAATACCTTTAATTGGACTAACTAGGACTAATTGTCTGAATTCAGTATCTGATTTTGTAGAAGGAGCTCCTAAGTCACAATACCTTCCAAATCCCACCAAATACACAGCATCACTTTCAGTGGATGCAAACTAGCTTTTGAAATGGTTAATGATGGTTCATTTTTATTTCCACAGAATTTTTTCCATTACACATTGTTGTAAACAATCCATTTTTCATTGTCCATAATTATTCTTTTACATATGGGTTTCTGTTGCATTTAAACAGAATTGCTGATGGAAATGCAATCCATTGAATTCTTTTCATGCAATCATGAGACACCCAAATGATTCAAATGCCTTACAATGTGATATATGGAGTGTCTCTGCAATGTCCAGAGCTGTGT
>CAHIKZ030005555.1:670000-682500 GCA_903632075.3 Acanthosepion pharaonis
CAGGAAATACTAATTTTAACAAAGAAGACCAACTGAAGTTTGGCTTCTTCAAACCTTTAGTCATTTAAAATTGCCCTTTTCCAATAATTTTGATAATTGCAATGGAAGTAAATAAATAAATAAAATAATCCAAAGTTAGCCCAGAATTCATTGAACCCTTTTGAAAATCTCAACCAGTTTCACAGTTTGAAAACTAATCAGAAGGAACCTTACTCTACATTCTACTTGTGAGATGTAGGATTTGACACTTGTACATCTAAAACAATAAAAAGACTTACTCCGTATTAAATAAAATAATAACCTAAAACTTGAAAGAGAAATTTATATGATCACCTGTAATAATTGTCACAAGAAATACATAGGAGAAACCTTAAGGAATCTAAATAAAAGATTATATGAACACAAAACAGACATTTTACAAAACAATACATCAAATGCATTGGTTGCCCACTGTAATGAGACTAATCACTATTTTGACATAAAAAAATGCTAGTATGATCAAAGAAGAAAACAATTCACAGTGACAAAAATATCAAGAGAGTGCCTTGATTGCAACGTCATCTACAGTAAATTTGTACCCGGGCTCTTACAACATTTTACCATTCCTGACAGAACTTCTATCACCATGGTGGGGGATATCTATTAACAAAAGGGATAAAAAGTACATAAATGAAATCAGCTAGATAAAAAAAAAGAAAATTAAATTCCTAGCATTCCACATTTGTGGGCATGTGTAGTTACACCAACATAACAAATTTAGTTCAATGAAATCCTAAAGAACGAAACATGTCACAAGAAAACTTCTCCCACTTTGTCATATGTTTTTCTCCAGTATTGTTCTTGATATATGAAAATATATATCATTATCTCAATTATTTATCTATAATTCATGTCAAAATTTTTAGATGAAGAATTATCATTATATGACTTTCCATTCAGACTAGCATGCTCATTTTGTTTTTATATACATTTTGAGTCTAGTGAGTATAAACTAAATATATTAGTACAAAATTGACAAGCATTTAATGTTGCTATTTATCCATTTATAGTGGACCTGTGTGGGTTTATGTGTTGTTGAATTAGAAATACGTGCTGTTTATTCCTGTTAGAAGGTCCCCTAACAGAACTTGGCAGATTTAGAAATTTGAATCCACCATAAAGAAATCTAAAGAAAACAAACAAGACAGATATATATATATGTCAACAAATATATGTATTAAACAACAATTTTACAAGTGACAAAGACATCAACATTTGTGTTTGTGTGTGAACATAAAGACTTTGTATTATGTTCATATGTATGTGTGTTTCATGGCATTTTCCCACAAGTGGACGAAAATGCGAATTTCTGTGAGAGATCACATTTTTAAATGTGTCTGCTGAAATGCAAAGTAGAAAAAAGAACAAGACGATAAGTTTCCCAGTATTTATACTGTAGGGAGAGCATGCCCTAGTGAACAATTTGGAAAATTAAGGAAGAGTTAACTCTGACACATTGACATTCTTACTTTTGTTATCTCTACTGGACTCTATTTTTGAGCAAAACTGTTTATACTTTTGATCCATCTTTCATACTGTAACATCTGGTTACACTAAGATGTGAGAGTTGGGGGATTCACTAATTCTATATTGCAAGGCATGTATTTATAACCAAACTGAATCCTGCTTTCATATTTTAATGGATCAGTTGGGTGGTGAGCTACTTAGAAGTGTTAAGGTAAATGAAGGGAAGGTGATCAGACTAAACATCCGGGTTTGTCACTATTAATATTGAACAAGGTTAACTTTGACAGCTCACAACATCGATTTGAGTATTTAGTTTAGATTAAAATCAGTTTCAAGATCATCTTGATAATTATTGTACTGACTGTATACAGTTTTCAGGAGAAATAAAAATTTAAAAAAAAATGAAATATATTGTCTAAAATTCTTAAATTAACCATTATCATAACTCCATGAATTATTTAGTTGAGTATCCAGGATTTTGTACTTTCATTTTTTTTTATCTCATGTCAACCAAATTCATGATTCACCAACAACTGATTCATTATTTCTGATCTGTGCTATTTGCTTATTGCCAGACATTGATGGTCTGAGTTGTTAAAATGAATGCAATACTAGTTAAAAATTAATAATGCTCATCAGTTAGTGATAATCTTACTAATTTCTGCTCTTATTTATGTATAAATTGGCAAACATACAAGTCTTTAACGTTTGTAGCATTTGAGAAGTTGAAATATCAAGCGAAAGGATAAAAAAATTGACAAAAACAAAAGATTTAAAAAGATATTCAAGTTTCTAATTATTCACACACACACACACATATTTATAAGCGAGAGAGATGGGTGGGAGAGAAAAACATACAAACAGTTGAGATTAAAATGCTTAAAGGAAAATTTCTCCAGCAAAATTTAGCCAAATTTTCTACAAGAAAATATCTCAGATACGCCTATATATTTCAACCAATTTTACTATGGATTACATTCTCCAAAGTAAATCCACTTACTGGCTTACAAACTTCTAGTAATAAATTTTTAGAATGAAACCCTTTTCACTCCATAACATTTTATTTTTATGGTAGTAATGATATGTCATTCGTACGTCTAGTTCTAAGGGAAATAACTCTAATTACACCATGGAAAAATAAAGCTGAAGAATTTTTGTTGGAATTTCAGGTTCAAACACAGTCAAATATTTGTGTGAATGAAATCTCAGATGCATGCAACTTTGTAAAACATTTCTTTTTCATTTCCTTTTCTTTTTTTTTTTCTATTTTTTTTAAATAGAAGCATTGATAAACTGTAGAGCAAAAATGTGTTTTTTTTTATTATGGTTAAAAATAGAGAAATATCTTGGATAATTCCTTCATATGAAATAATTATTTTTTTTCTTGAAGCTGATTTTATCATTCTAAGAAATTTACAAGATTTTTTAAAAAGTCTTCTATTTTCTCATAAAAGTTTATTATTAGTATTTTCCCTAAAATACAGTAATAGCAAATGTTTAAAAAAATGGGCATAAAATATATGGAATTAAATAGTTTTTATAATTTTATTTATGAAGTAAATGTTGGAAGAACTTGTAACTTTAAAAGAATTTTTCTCTTAATTCTTGTTTGCTCTGCCAATATTTCACTGCTATTATTAGAGAATAATTTAAGACATCATGAATATGTTTTAGATAATTGAAAAAAAAATTATATTTCCCTTTAGAACAGTAGAATATTCTAAACATAGCATTTTGAAATTAACACATTTAATCTTCTATGACACTGAAAAATAATTTTTTCATCCATAATAACATGAGTAAGTGAATAATTACTTGCCATTTCTTGAGGAGAAATCTTATACAATGAAGCTCCACTTGCGTTTGTAAAGATAGGGAAAAATTGTCTAGTTTCTGTGACCCATGAAAAAGTATCCAGATAACCTACAATCTTCCTTTTTTTTTTAATGCAGTGGGGAATGCGGCACTGGAATTTAAGTCCCCAGGAAACTGGCATTTGTGTGATGACAATGTTGAGGCACAGCCAATCCTAGTCAAAATGTTAGGGTGCAGTTGATAAATTTTTGTAAATCAGTAAAATTATTTTCAAAAATGTTCTATTTAAACTATTTCAATTCACATATAATTGTAACATGATTAAGTAAAAATTCATTGCAAAATGTAGATGAAGAATGTATTAAACTACCATTTTTACCAAGAGATATCATCCTGGGTATGACGATAAACTATATCCGGCAGCAAGGCCTCTGATTGGGAGGTTTTGAGGAACATGGAACCACCACTTCATTACTATTGTTCACAGATTTACCCTGACTCAGTGTGGTAACACATGTTAGGGCAAATAGTTAACCCCCATACTGGAGTCAAAACACTATGAAAATATAAAAGTACATTTTTATAGTAAAAAAACCAGCAATATATTTTCATAGTAAAAAATTTTTAAAAACAATAAAAATTACCAGCAATACATTTTTGTAAATGAAATTACCAATGCCTCCAAGAAAATTAAATTTTAGCATTAAATGACCCATTAGATGTTGATATGCCACTAAGCAAACAAAAAATCAACCAACCAAGAGATATGAATATGATTAAATTGGTACAAGTCCAGATTCAAGAACTCTTAATGAATTATAAACAGTGACTGGCAAAATCTCTTAAGAAAAATTAAAGATTATGAAATTATAAATATGTTAAGAAAAGCATGATGGTTCTTTATCAAGAGGCAGTTTAAATTTATGGAGCACATAATGAGGAAAGAAGGCTTGGAATATTTGATACTCGCAGGACAGATTGAAGAGGGAGAGGAAAATAATGCATAACTAAGTGAGATTGAGTAAATGGATAGTGGAACAGGGTTTAGGAGAAATAGCAAAAAGACAAAATTTATTAAGAGATACAAAGGACAGGAAATTGTGGAGAGCCATAATAGCTTTTGTCCTGAGGGGACACCGCACATATAGAAGTATTGAACAATACTAAAAATAAAAACTAGACAAGATATCTCTAGACATAGGCTGTGGAATGAGAAAACTTTACTTCCATAGATTAAAAAATGGGTTCATTTCAGAATCCTCTGTAGTTACACCTGATGAAGGACAGCGAACATAATAGCTGAAATGTTGTCATAGCAAAAATAAAATAGTCCAAATGTAAATAGTGTAAATAATAACTCCTCATCCCTGAAATTCAGACAGAAATTAAACATTTAAAATCTTCAAAATTTGTGTGTCTCTTCACAAAATTCAATCTAGGAATAAAACAACATTTTTAAATGATTAAATGATGAGTTGATTACCAAGAATTTATGGTTATTTCTTAGAGAATTGTGTTCTAATAAATGTGAGCTGAGAGAATTTTCAGTAAGTCAATGATATTCAAATCTTTCATTAAAAGCAGTTTTTGCTCTACTTGTTTTTTTTAAGGACCACCATGATAATTTTCAGTGCTCCATTGATTATGGGCATTATTATTAATGTCATTTTCTTAAGGTTTAGAATCTTTCCAGCTAGATTGTGCATTTTGCAGTTTTTTCATTCTCTAATAAATGATTTTAAAATATTAGTATTGTATTCAGTTTGTTTTATGGAAAAATTAAGCTTCCTTAAGCCACCACTAGGTGACAGTGTTTGACTCTATACAATATTAAAGTCTTAAATGTTGTATTTTCTGACAGATAAAATTTTGCTCAAATGGAAAACATTAATACACACTAATACAAAAGATAAGTCTACACAGGTTTGAACCTTAAGAAAATAAACATTATTAAATTATGAAATTAATTTATTTGATTTTTTTTTTTTTTTTTTTTCTCTAAGTAAATTTAAATATGAATATTTTTGAAGATCTTCTGCTTAACTTTCTTGCAACACTTTTAATAATCAAATAAAAATTCGGTCTATTTTTTATACTATTTTTTTTTTTTCTTTTTTACATTTCCAGACCTTCAGACACTCCTAGTTCAATTTTCGCTGCCTGGGAAACTTTGCTTCAAGAAACTGAAAATGATGCTCAGGTAAGTAACTTAATCTATGAACTCCGCCTTTATTATAACCATTCTTATAAAACTTCTATTTTATTACATCTTTTCCAATGTTATTTGTACTAAAACTTGTACTGAAACAACTGGATTATTCTCATAAGCTTTTTTTAATTGGGTATTATGGATTTTACATGATTATAAAGACAATCTTCTCTCTTTCACCAATTCTGGTGAAAGAAAAAATGTTTATTATAACTATTATACAGTCAACCATCTCTCTTTTACTAATCTTAGTCTCAAGTGCATTAAAAGAAGTTTTTTTTTTTTTTATATATTCTAAAGTTCACCATATACAAGGCTCAAGAGCTACTCAATGTAGAGGGTTATTGAATGAGGCTTGCAATATGAACATAGGAGGAGGAAGTAAGAAATGAAGATTATGAGGATATGGTGGATAGATAACAACTGGCTCTAGATTTGAAGAAATTAATTTGTAATGTTTATGGAAACATTCACACAGGAGTTTATTTCACAAAGTGGCAGTTCTTAGAAAGACGCTCTTTGAGTCAAATGTTCTTGCTCTCAAAGGAATTTTTTTTTAAGCATTTTACCCCAAGCAAGGTAGGAGTGCCACTAGTACACAAGGGGTTACAGAGAATAAAAGTAAGGGAAAAGACTGGGTATAGGTGGGATTGAGGAATGGATAAAAAGAATAACAGGGATCAATTGACATTTAAATTTTTAAAGATTATAGTTGTCAGGGAAGCAAGTAACTGGAAGGGAGTTCCACTGTTGGGAAGTGTGAGAGAAAAAACTGTTTGAATAAAATTGTGGTTACATTTAACTGTTTCCATAGTAAAAGGGTGGGACCAAGATGTCAACCTAGTAGCACACTTAAATTTATGCAATCAAGGCATGAGTGAAAATAGCTTGTCAGAGCAGTTGCCATGAAAATATTTGTAGAAAAGATAGAGGGAACCCACATCATATCTGTGAGAAATTGACTGCAGTCAAGATGCCAAGTCAGGACTGATCAGATTGCATATCCATCGTTGGATTTTGTCAAGAACCTCAAGATGAACAGAGGTGGACACCAGACCATATATGGAAAAAGTATTCAATGCATGGCTGAATGGTAAATTTGTAAACATGAAAGATGGACCCAAATGAGGAAAACCTTCTGCCATAACACAGTTAACCTTAGTTAAAAGCATATTATCAGTCATTTTTTAGATTAGTTGCCAATTTCACCTTATCAAACTGATCAGACTTACTATCATCAGCATAGACACAGAGTTGAGAATGGATTTTGTAATGTAATAAACTGAATTCACATCAATCCAACTAATATATATATATATATATATATATATATATTTAAGCTTTTCAAGGTAGGAGTACCACTAGCAATCAAGAGAGAGTGGGAGCATGAGTAAAGAGGAAAGGATGAAGAGAATGATGGGGAATAGATCAAGGCATCTGGAAATGTCGATTGACATTGCATTTGAATAGATGGAGATTGTAGCTATCAAGGAAGCAAGTAACAGGAAGTGAAAGACATGAAGTTATTGGAGTAGAAGAGATGGCTACATTTAACCGTTTTGAGAGTGAAAGGGTGTGACCAAGATGCCGACCTAGTGGCACATTTAAAATCATGCAGTTTAGGAACCAGCAAAAGTAGCTTTTTGGAGAAGTTACTGTGAAATTATTTGTAGAAAAGACAGAGGGAAGTGACGGCATGCCTGTGAGAGAGCAACTGTAAATGAGATGCCAGATTAGGGCCAACCACATTGCATATCCTTCTTTGGATTTTGTCAAGGATCTTAAGACGAACAGTGAGGGCTCTAGACCATATATGACAGCAATATTCCATGCAAGGATGTATGGTTGATTTATAGATTTGAAGGATGGACTCTAGCAAGAAAGACTTTCTGGCATGAAACTGAGAACCAACTTTCCTTGCAGTAGATGAAGCAATTGATTCAATGTAATTGTTCCATCTCAGATCAGCGAACAGTGTGAGACCAAGCAGTCACAAAGAGGTGGTCACATGGAGTTGAGCCTCAGACATTCTAATGGGAGGCAGGGACGGTTCCCTTCCAATGGTTAAATATATAATTAATGAGAAAACTGTTCAACAACCAGAAATGACGATGTTTGTAATAAGGAAAACTAAAAACATGGCAAAAAGTAAAATAAAGCAACCAAACTATATATGCAATGCAAATCAACAGTAATAAGGAAAAAAGTTCACAAACTAAAAATTAGGGTTGATACACAAGATCAAGTTCAGAAAGTAAACATAATGCTTTGACTTCAAGAGAAGCCAGACCAAGACTAAGTCAGATTAAACTGAAAACTGCTTGTTTTATTGGTTTGTTTTGCTTTTTTTATGGCATGTCAACCTCAATGGGTCATTTAATGCCGACAACCTTTTTTTCATGGTAATATTTTTATTTTGTCAAAAATCTATTTCTGTTAATATTTTTTTCTCAAAAAATGTATAGCTGGTAATATTATTTTTTCAAAAACGCCTTGCTGTTGAATGTAGTTTATCATCTTACCCAGGATGCAGATGTAGTTTATTGTCTTACCCAGGATGCCGATATAGTTTATCATCATACCCAGGATGGTTATTTTATTGGCTAGGAAAAATAGCAGCATGCATTTGTGTGCTTTTTGCCTATAATTTGGGGATGGTGAAAATGTTTTGCAGTCATTTTTATGCAGATTGTTACCAACATATGATTTTCTGTTCATCTTTTATAATAAATCACCAAACATACAAAGACCAGTTCATTATTATGAGGACCAATATGAATGCAAATTCTACTCTATTAGTTTTGGAAATTTCTTTATTTTTCTGTGTACCATGTCCCTTCAGCATGTGAGCGATTTTATGGTTGGTATCAGAAACTTGAATTTAAAAATGAAAATATTTAATTTTTTTTCCCCACACTTAAGTGGGTGGGTGTGACGTGAGCAAATGTAAATTTATAACAAAACAGGACAGTATTATGTCACTTCCAAAAAGAATTCAAAACAAAATTTCATTTTTATTAATTCAAAATAACTTGACTTTCTCGAGTTAATAGTAAGAAAGGAAAAAATATTTTGTACTTCAATTTTGTAGAGACAGGAATTTTCGTGACTGATACCAGAAAGTTTTTGAAGTTAATAAAACAAAATCTTGTTAAAATGAACCTTTTCCGCTTGTGTTATGCTAACAAATACACACATACAAACAGAAATTAGATCATTATAAAATATGTCGTCGGTGAAAACTTTTGCACAGAGTAACTATTATATGTGATCTATACTGAATTTATTCTGAAACTTACATTTAAATATTTTAACATCATTGCAGAAAAAAAAAAAATATTGAAATGTAAGGGAGAGTATTCTCAATAACTTTTGCATGAGTTGTTTCCCTTGGATTGAAATGTAATTTCATTTTTATAGAATAGTTTATTGTATATTGGTGGTGTGCTTAATGTTCGATACATCGCAAAAAGATATTGGCCTCAATATTTTCGGAAATTTTTGTCTCTCTCTTTATTTGCTAGAGTTCTCCACAGCTTCCTGAAATTTTTTTGTTTTCTTTAAATAATTGTTATTCATTAAAAACACCCTCTTTCTCTTTGTCTTGTTCTCATATCCATTTACTCAAATTTCAAATACTTCAAGTTACTATTTCTTTTCAAAGCTTCTGTGTGTACCCTGTGAATGTTAAATTCCCTAAGCCTTCTTTTTTCAGTATGCATGCTAAGAATTTCAGCTATTTCTTTTTGTTTATGAATAACAAGTACTTAGTTTCTATTCACCTTAAAATTTTCTTATTTCTCCAAAACTATGTAAAAAGGGGGAAAAAAAAACACTATCAATGTATATTTTTCATGGGTTCATTTAAGAGAATCAAGCGACAACAAGTCACACCATAAAAATGATGCAATCTATTCAGTGAGATATAAAACCAAAACAATTATCAAAATAAAATTAAGAAAATTTTACTAAATATTAGAAATCTGGTGGTTTATGCATCCGGAAAAGTGGATAATAAATTCCTTCACAAGTAAATTTTTTTTTTTTTCTAAAATAAGACTCAATGGTAGGTTCTGGAAACAGATTAATTTTACAATGAGAATTAATCAAATAACATGAAATTTCACAAGAAAAATGCAAGCAGAGACAAAACAATGGAAATTACAAGAAAGAAGGTACAATAAAAGGGTTTCAGTGAAGACGAATACAGTTAAAAGGGTATATTTACCTTGAAGCTATAAAATGTGAATGTTATTAATAGTGATTTGATGTGAGATGTCGAAGTTTGTAACAATCCATTCGTGCCTTCAGAGTCTTCAACGTAAAGCATTGTTTTCAGAACAGTACTTATTCTTTGTTGTTGAAAGAACTATTTTGTTAGAATAGTTGGAGTGAAAAATTAGACTTAATTCTATTGTGAAAACGACAATTTGGTGTCAAGACTTCATTGAGGGATAAGTTTCTTTGAGTCTACACTAAGTCAGGTTTTCAGATGTTTTGGAAGGCGTGACTTCTCCCACTACACTTGATGGCCATATTGCAAGGAATTTTATAGACAAAATGTCGGCTCCAATTTATCCCCCAAATTTTGGTGATTAACACAAGAATTTCAGATTTCAACCAGGTTGAATAGACAGTGGTTAAAAATAAATTACATTTATCAAAACAAGTTATTGTAGTAGAAAAAAAACTTGTTTTTCTTTCCTTTTTCTTCAAGTGACTCCACTCTCCATTCATCGGTCAAGGGGTTTTCCATGAAGAGGGTGCAAGGTACAGGTTTCAGTAACTATTTTATTACCTTAATCCTTTTCCCCAAACTATCAAGAACCAAAATTTACTCAGTGAAAAATATAATTTTGAACAAAACTCTGTGTATGCTGTTCTCAGTATTTGTCAATAGAACCACAACCCTGACATTTCAATTTTTTTCTTCATCTGTGTAAAAAAAAAAAAACACCCCATATCCACTGCTGCATAGAAGATTAGATGTTACATAACAGCAATTCTTCTTCTTTGAATCTAGAAGCATTTTTCAATCATTAATATTTTATTCAGTTTCATGATATTTCAAGGAGTTAATTTAGTCATACCTTATCAAATGCCTTTATGTAAACAATGAAACCTAGACATAGATCTTTCTGCATTTTTATTGCTCACTCTGATAGCATTCTGATCATGAAAACTACATTTCTTGTTCTAATATTATTAACATTGTTCTTGTTCTATTTCAAATCCAATTCTCCAGCAAGATCTGTTTATTTGGCCCCTAATTAATTAGTTTTGTCTTGTGGCTCAGCAAGCAGATTTATGGAGTTCATATTCATTTGCATCTAGTTTCTGTGGCAATGATATGAAGATAGAACTTCTGGCATTTTGCCACTGTCATATATTTATCACTCTCAAAAATGTCTAATACTGTCAGTATCTCTATTATAATTTTGTTTAGTCCTGCTGTTTTATTTTAACCAGTGATGTTCTCACTTGAGATTTTAGTATCATGAACTTTTTCATGCTTTTATATGTTGTAGGTTTTTCTCTTCATTTGTCAAATTGTATTCATTCTATTGTTTTAATACCTTTTCTTTTCCCATTATGATTATTATTCTTTTATATTTTATACATCTTGCCAATGAGCACATTTTCTCTTCTGCTATTTCTTTTATCTTTCTGTGCATGCAATCTGCAATGGAACTCTACAGATATATCTCTGTACATTTCTTGGTCAATTGTTGGCCTTGTTTTAACTTATTCTGATATTTTTATTTAACTAATATATATATATATATATATATATATATATATAGTGTGTTTCATTAAGATGGATTATAGATATGCGTTTCATTATGATGGATCAAAGTCAGCAGTAATAAATCAGTGTTATTGAAGAAAATATATTTATTTCTCTATTGGATCATGTTATTTAAGTCATGGCAGTTATGTGTGAAAAATAATATTGCCTAAATGTCTGCCAAATCTGAAAGAAAAAGGAAAAAAATCATTAGACGCTTAAACTTAATTCACATTTAAAATTGGTCCAAGTTATTGAAACACCCTTATTCGACCTCGTTTCTTGGTGTTATATATGCTTTCTCTTTTATTAAGTTGTTCTTAGTTACAACTGCAAATTTGTCTTTGCATGTCAAGTCATTGTGGTGTTTATCATATTGCAGTTTAGATATTGTTTGGTTTTTCTTTAATTTCTGTAGTTTTTACCTTTATTTTGCACATGATCAATCCTGCATTAACTGCTTAGATGTGTTCGTTGCATTTAAAACTTCATTTTTCATTTTTTCTTCATAGTTGTCTCCCTTTTTTCAATGTCTCCTGCCTGTCTTTTACCTTGTCCACAAGTTTCTTGGGTGCTCTACAAACTAAGTGTTCATTTTCATTGAGACATTTGCTGAATAGCAATAAACCAATTTTTCTCTGTGTTCATGATATAACTCAAGACTATTGGAACCATTAGACAATTTTATTTTCCTACTTTTGCATTTTGATCCTTCATGATAATGATAATTTCTTGTCAATTTCTTTTAGTTATTTCTGCTTCAGTGCTTTCAGCTATTAGTGCAGATGTCACTATAATGACCACATTGAATGGCTTTTATTTCAGACTAGCAGTAGAGCCCGGCGTTGCCCGGGGATGTAACAGTAAGAGATAGATCAAGTATCGACCATCATAAAGACTGAAAAATAAAATTGATAAAGATTATTGTTTAAGGTTGATGGACACGCATGTCTTAATTAGTTTTGTTTTTTTTGTTTTGTTTTTTTGTTTTTTTTGTTTTGTTTTTTTTTACGAATTGGTCAAACTCAAACAAAAACATTGTTTTCAATCGTTATGAGTCTACCGATTGAATAGAATTTTATTATAAACAATTGTCTTGTAAATGGAATTTTTAAAGCATTCTGAATGTAAAAATAAAGAAAAAAAAAAGTGTGCAAGACAATAAGAACACTACCTGCAAAA
>CAHIKZ030005555.1:685000-755000 GCA_903632075.3 Acanthosepion pharaonis
GATGGATATACAACACTTTCCAAGTGTTTAAATGTTAGTAGATTGACAATTCCTAGCATTATCAAGAAGTTCAACAAGACTGGTTGTGTTGAGAATATATTAAGGACTAGCAGAAAATGGTTAATTTCTGAGAGAATGGAAAGGAAGAATCCTCATTTAATCACAAAGGACATTGTCAATGATGTAAAGACATCAGAGTTGAATGTATAGTGAATGACAATCATTAGATGCTTTCATCAGGCAGGACTTTGAGCTTGTTGTGCAAGGAAAACTCACTTGCTTAAGGCGAAACACAGAAAATGCAGATTAGCTTATACTAAAAGCCATTTTTTACATGGGAGTAATATATGATCAGATGAAACCACACTAGAATTATTTGGTCACATGAATTTTTGTTATGCATAGAGATAAGTGAAAACCAAAAAAACCTTCCCTACAATAAAGCACGGTGGTGGAAGCATTCTGCTCTGGGGATGTTTTACTGCTTCTGGACCAGGAGTATTAATGAGAGTACAAGGTATCATGGATAAAGAACAGTATTTGGCTATTCTTAAAAATGATATAAAACAAACTGTCTTTGGGGCATCACTGGACGTTTCAACATAACAATGACTCAAAATACATGGTACGAATTGTTACAAAATATTTAGATGACAGCAAAATTACAGTATTGGTGTACCCTGCACAAAGTCCCAAAATTTATGGGCATATTGAAGAAAAAAGTAAGAGAAAGAATTCTTCAAAGCTATTGCCAAGGAAGAATAGTGCAAAATACCTATCAGTGTGTAAGCATATATGCATGCATGTGTATGTGTTTTCATATATGTGTGTGGGTGTTTGCAAGCATACATATATATATAGGATGAGATGGGTGAATTGTTGCTATTTTATATTTTCAATTTTGTTTTATTTTGTCAACTGTACAATGTAGTTGGGTCAGTTGGACACTGTGAAATTCACTCCACCAGAAATTTTGAAATGGCAACCCACTTTATGTGTGAGGCACAGTTGAGCAAAACTCCTTGTAACACCAAAGATGAAATGATGGCAAGGATTATGGCAGCATTCAACAACTTAAACAAGGAGACCATCCAGAAGTGAAGCAGGAGATTCCAAATTTGTCTGAAGGCTGTGGTTGAAGCCAATGGTGATTTTATTGAATAAATTTACTTTTTAGTATTTCAAGATATTTTTGTGCAAATTTGGTAAATATATCTGTTAAAATAAGATGTCAATGTTATTTTCAATTTTGTGTAATTTAGACAATTTATCCATTGCACCTTGTGTGTGTGTAAGCACATATATAGATAGATAAGATCCTCAGATTATGTTGAAACCACAATATGGCATTTCATGGTTACAGTGCCATCTCCCATAATATAATACATTTTCACGTGCCGCTATATGAGGAAGATGGCATTGTTTCTTCACTATCAGTGCACTTTATTGGATTCTGCTATATTCGCTCTCATTTGTGTCATTGGGGGGGGGTTTTGCACTTCATTATGGCTCCCAAGCATAAAACAGACTAATGGGTGCTTATATAGGTGAGTTTAAACCTGCGTCAAAAATCAGGTTACTTTGCGTCATCGAAATGGATCTCTGACGTAAGTCGAGGACCTCCTCAGTGTGTGTGTGTGTATATATATATATATATATATATATATAAATGTGTTAGAAATTTGGGTATATGAACCCTACAGTTATGAATTATTGACAAGAAAAATGATCACAAAAGTATGTGTTTTTTATTCAAAACATACTTTCATGAACATTTTACCAATTGTCAATTATGTGGGTGTTTGTGTGTAAGCATATGCATTTGTATGATCATATATATATGTTTATGTGTTTGCAAGAATTATATATACATATATATGTGTTTGTGTATATGTTTGCAAGCATATATATATATGTGTGTGTATGTATGTAAGCAGATATCTAAATTTTTGCATAAAAATTTGAAAAGTATCAGCAATGATAGAATATTTCAGCAATTTCATAATTAGTTTCTTTTCATGGATTTCCAATTTTGGTGTGGGCTCTTAGTCTCCCTCACACACACACATAATTACTGCGTAAGATTTTTTTTTTCTGCTCTATATACTTAGAATCTGGAAAGCATTATTCTCTCGACCCTGAATGTGAGGGAATTTATTCAGTGGCCCCCAGCATGCTTCTATTTTTGATAGCCTTTTACGCTCTTCTTAGAAATCTTATCTCCATCACAGAACGAAGGAAGACAAACTGCTCTGACGTAAATAATAAAAACCATAGACACATCTTAGTTTGTCAGCATCATTCATTCTCCATTTTATGTCTACTCATTGTGGAGATTGTGAAGAACTCTTCAGAGAAAAACAATAAAATGAAGAAAGAAGGTTTAAAATTACTGTGCTTTTAGTTTCGTTTTCATATTGTTTTTGTATTACACCTCTAATTTCTGCTTGTGTTCAGTATGATGTCAATATTTGATTGAATTTTAATTATGTAATGTTAAAAACAGATGTTGTTGTTAGACATTGAGATACATAAGAACCCACCACCACTACCACCACCATAAAAAAAAACAATACCAGATTGTATAAGTCTATTTTCTCTAAAATGTTAAATAATCAAAATTAAAAGTCTTTGAAACTTACAATCTCCTCACAGATGAAGAAGAGACTTGAAACAACATAAATGTGATTCTACAGAAGGATGCTAAGGATGCTACTACAGAAGAATGTAATGAAAATAATAGTAGCCTGTAAAATGTGTTTATTAAAGCCTCTCAAGTTGTAATTCTTGTAGATTATTTTCATTACAATTTAATAAACTAATTTTAGAGGCTACTGTTAGTGACTAAAAAAGTCC
This sequence comes from Acanthosepion pharaonis, assembly GCA_903632075.3. NCBI lineage: Eukaryota > Metazoa > Mollusca > Cephalopoda > Sepiida > Sepiidae > Acanthosepion > Acanthosepion pharaonis. Next base: position 687,857 of record CAHIKZ030005555.1, read on the forward strand.
ACCTTTGTTTCTTTGTGGTATACAGGAAGTGTGTTGAAATTTAGAAGAGTTCCTTAAGGGCTAATAACCTCATTCACAAGGGAGTTCCTCAAGGGCTATCAATCATTATTACACTGAGAATGCCATGGACCAAACATGTGAGCAACATCAAAGTTTTAGAGAAAATAGAAACAAAAAGGATAATCATACTTAGCATCAGGAAGAGACAGTTGAAATTTCTAAGGACACATGAGAGCTTGGAAAATTTGATATTCACAGGACAGATAAAAGGCAATAGGGACAGAGGAAAATGACACATAACCTACATACCAAGCTTGAGTGAATGGATGGTGGATTAAGGTTTAGGAGAGATAAGAGAAAGAGAAAATTTATTAAGAGCTGAGAATCTGATACTCACGTGGTCGAATAGAGGGAAAAAGAGACATGGGAAAGCAACGCATGACATACCTGGCGGACTAAAGCAAATAGATGGCAGAACGTGATCTGGGGGAGTTGGCAGAGGCATAAAACTTATTGAGAGCCACAAGGGATAGAGGGAAGTAGAGGAGAGCCATGATAATAGCACATAGAAAAGAAGAAAGGATAGGAAATTATGGAAAGCCAAGATTGCCAATGTCCTTAAGGGACATAGCACATAGAAGAAGTAGGCCCTTTTAAATATTTGAACTAATGGTAATTATATTATCTGTTTCATTATAAGGAAACATTTAACATTTATTGACCAAGCAGCCAGTTCTACTCTCAGTTGAAATTTAAAATCCTTTCTCTTAAAATTTTCTCAAGTCCAGTTGTGATCACTCTTTCCAGTATTGATGGGAACTTCCTTCCTAACCTTTTTGTTTGAAGTAGTGTGGAACAGTAACATCTTGATTATGTTATGTTCATCTTGAGTTACATGGGCTCCCCATTTTAGATGTTGCTTCTGTTGAAAGTCTTCAAGTGATATAGTTTCTGTTATATGGTACAGTTTTAGTACAGCTCTTTGTGCTTCTGTAGCAACAATTCACTAAGTTTGAAGAAGGATGTCCTTTGAACTCTATGAAGACTGATCAGTTCCAGCCCAGATATGGCAGCAGTATTCTATTTTTAGTTTCTTTTGGCTCTTGTAAAGGTAGTGCTGAGAAGGAATAAAGTATCTACTAGAGTAGTACAAGGAACCAAACATTTTTCTGGCATTAGTGATGGATCATATATAGGAGTTCTCCTTGAAGTCTGAGGTGAGCTTAAATCCTAGTAGGTATTCAAGTCAAGGGGCCTCCTTGAGAGAAAGCCCATTCAAGAGGAGAAAATTTATGGTCTGCTTGATGGAGCATCACTAGTTTGGTTTTCAAGGAATTGAATGCGTCAAGCCAGTTTTTCCCTCTATTGATCTGTTAGAGACCAGAGTCTAGAAGCTGATCTCAGCTGCCAGACTCTGGTCATTTAGTCTTTGGGAGGTACACATACATTGCATTGATAGATTCACTAAAGATCATAGTATGCTCTTCAGTTTATCATTAATATAAAGCAAAAATTACAGTAGGAGTGAGAAGTGAGACTGGGGGACACTGGCATTGATTTCATGGGCCTTGAAAGACTACCCATCAACAATGATTTTCATGGATGTATCTGTTATATGACACAGATGAAAAAGAGATACATGATAGCGACATTCTATCTCTCTATTTCCTCTCTCATAAATATATATATATATATATATATATATATATATATACACACACACACACACATTCAGTCCCCTCTAAAAGTATTGGAAAGGTAAGGCCAATTCCTTTGCTTTTGCTGTTCACTGAAGACATTTGGGGTTTAAGATCAAAAGATGAATATGAGACAAGAGTTCAGAATTTCAGCTTTTAATTCCTAGTATTTACATTTAGATGTATTAAACAACTTAGGACATACCACCTTTTTTATCAGATCACCCCACTGAACAAAAGTACAGGAACAGATAGTCTTAAATTAAATAGCATTTAATATTTGGTTGTATAAGCCTTTATTGCAATTAAGCATCAAGCCTGCGACCCATTGACATCATCAAAATATTGCATTGTTCATTTGTGATGGTTTTCCAGAGTTTTAACACCACCTCTTTTCAGTTCTTGTTTGTTTTGGGAGGTTTCTTTTTTCAGTCTCCTCTTCAGGAGATGAAATGCATACTCTTTTGGATTAAGGTCCGGTGATTGACTTGGCCAGTCTAAAACTGTCACTTTTTCCCCTGATGAAGTCCTTTATTGTGTTGGCAGTATGTTTTGGGTCACTGTTCTGCTTTATGATAAACTTCCTCCCAATTAGTTTGGATGTATTTCTCTGTAACTTTCTGGATTCATTCATGAGTTATAGTGCTCAGTGTGATTAGACAGAGCTAAGAAATATATGTTAATAAATACACATATACCTACATTTGATGTGCAATTCAAATTTCATTCGTTACCCAAGTCATCAGGCATGAGATATCGCTTATTGTTTATTTTTAAAAAAGTATTTAAATTATTTAAAATAAAAAATATCTTTTGCCCAATGAAATATATATATATATATATATATATATATATAATTATTCATACAAAACTAATGCAAAGGTTAATGATTTAAATGGCAAGACATCCATCTTGCAAACGATTCAAATAGTACACAAAACCTCTAAATTCGTTATGCATGAGTTGATCCTTGTTTATATAAATTTCTGCCGTATTAGTTGTTATTTTTACTACAAGCTTTCGTCTGTTCCTACAGACATCGTCAGGTATATAATAGATGTTGTTCTTGGTTTTTTCTCTTAGTAATAAGAGGACATCGAAAATATATGTGTATTGTATCCGAAATGCTATTAAAAATGAGTTATTGGTTTTGAACGCCAAAGCAACGCTGAGTTTGATTTTGAATTTTTTAAAAATGTCTCTGCGTCTATACCAAATATAGTAATGAACAAATGTTTTTTACTGGTAAATTTTTTACTGTCAAAGTGGCATGAACTATATTGTTCAATAATTACAGTAATGTCGCACTTATTAACCAAAAGTCGCACATGGATCAGAAATAACAACTAATACGGCAGAAATTTATATAAACAAGGATCAACTCATGCATAACGGATTTAGAGGTTTTTGTGTACTATTTGAATCGTTTGCAAGATGGATGTCTTGCCATTTAAATCATTAACCTTTGCATTAGTTTTTGTGAATAATTCATGTATTTGTAAATTGATTGCACGTTTATTGTAATTTAAATATCTGATCCATGTGCGACTTTTGGTTAATTGCGACATTTGTAATTATTGAACAATATAGTTCATGCCACTTTGACAGTAAAAAATTTACCAGTAAAACATTTGTTCATTACCATATTTGGTATAAACGCAGACATTTTAAAAAATTCAAAATCAAAACTCAGCGTTGCTTTTGGCGCGTCAAAAACCAATAACTCATTTTTTAATAGCATTTCGGATACAATACAATATATATTTTCGATGTCCTCTTATTACTAAGAGAAAAACCAAGAACAACATCTATTATATACCTGACGATGTCTGGTAGGAACAGACGAAAGCTTGTAGTAAAAAATAACAACTAATACGGCAGAAATTTATATAAACAAGGATCAACTCATGCATAACGGATTTAGAGGTTTTTGTGTACTATTTGAATCGTTTGCAAGATGGATGTCTTGCCATTTAAATCATTAACCTTGCATTAGTTTTGTATGAATAATTCATGTATTTGTAAATTGATTGCACGTTTATATATATATATATATATATATATATGTGTGTGTGTGTGTGTGTGTGTGTGTATAGTCTCCTCCAAAAGGTCAATTCCTTTGTTTTTGTTGTTCACTGAAGACATTTGGGTTTAAGATGAATATGAGACAAGAGTTCAGAATTTAGCTTTTATTACCTAATATTTACATTTACTGAATGACTGGCTACTGCCATCACTCTATGAAGTGATGTCACTAAGCATCTGTCATGTGACTCGTGTGACTTATCTCCATCAAAGTGTGAAAGCTAAAAATTTAAATGTTCTGTTATTCATTGATTTCTTCAAAGCCTTCGAGTCAATTCATGGAGGTAAAATGGTAAAACTACTGCTAGGCTATCGTATGCAAAATGAAACAGTAAAAGTTATCAAGCTGCACTACAAAAACACATATTCCATGGTACGTTCTCCAGATGGTGATGCAGATTTCTTTGTGATTGTTGCAAGAGTTGCCAAGTTGACACTTGAGCACCTGATATCTTCATCATTTGCTTGGATTCAGTTCTCAGAACTTCTGTCAATAAAAACCATTAAAGACAATGGATTCACACTACATCCACAAAAAGAGTAATAGATATACTTCCACAAATATCACAGATGCAGATAACGCTGATGATTTAAGGATAATCTCCAATCTAATAAATCAAGCAAAAGACTTTCTCCATAATCTTGAACATTCAGCCAGAGTTATTGATCTTCATGTTAACTCAGACCAAACACAATACATAAACTTAAATCAAAATGGAATGATCAAAACAATATCTGGCACACTTCTCAACTGTAAAAGAATTTACTTATCTAGATAGTAAAAGCTCTAGCTGCAAAAGCAATGTAAACAGACTCATTGGTAAATTATCTCTAGTGTGGAAATGTGGACTTCCAGACATGAAAAGAAGCAACTGCTATCTCTGTTCTATAGTATGGTTGCTTGGCACTGGAAAGTAGACTGGAAAGAGCCTACATTTATATGCTAAGAATGACTTTGAATGTCACTTAGATCATCTGACCAATGAGTGATTATATGGGAACCTTTGTTGAGTATCATACATCATCAAAGAGCATAATCAGATTCACAAAGGATTGCTGGAGGGCTAAATACTAAATTGTTAGTGAAGTTCTTTTGTGGAAGCCTACACAAGGAAGAGCTAGCTGAGAACAAGCCAAGACCTATATCAAGCAGATGTGTGATGGCATAAATGATAAATATAATACCAGTTTCACACCCTTTTTTTTTTGTTTCCAGTAAAATTTTTCAATAATTTTGTTTAATTTCTGGAAAACATCTTCAACTTTTCCTATGTACCTTCAGATTTCTGTGCTACATTTTCTATCTTCTATTACTATTCTGTCCAAATAGTTAAATTTTTCTAGTCCTGGGTATTGTGATAAACTACATCTGGCAGTAAGGCCTCTGAACAGGAAAATGGAGGATTTGAGGTGCATCAAACCATCTCTTAATTGCTGTAGTTCCCAGGTGCACCTTGGGGTGGTAACACCTGTTAGAGTTCAAGCTTTGGGCAAATAGTGAATTCCCAAACAAACAAAAAAACACTATGATTTATAGTAAAAATACCAGCAATATATATTTAGATTAAAAAAATGACCAACAATACATATATATATATATATATATATATATATATATATAGTAAAATTACCAACAATACATTTCTAAAGCAAAATGACTAGTAATACATTTTATCTGTGGTTGAAGGCATTAATTTCATTCAAAATGTTTAAATTTCAGCATTAAATAACCTATAGAGGTTGATATGCCACTAAACAAAATCAAACAACCAACATGAAAGACAATAAATTACATCCGCATCCTGGGTATGACGATAAACTACATCCACATGCTGGGTATGACAATAAACTACATCCAACAGCAAGGCTTCTGATCAATAGGTTTTGAGGAGCATGAATCAAACCACCTCTTAATTGCTGGTGTTATCCGGGCAAATAGTTAACCCCAAAACTGAGTTAAAAAGCATTATGAAAGCGTAAAAATAGGTTTTAATACCAGAAATAGTTTGTAAAAATTATTACCAGAAATAAAGTTTTGAAGAAAAAAAAATATTACCAGCAGTACATTTTTTAAAATAATATTACCAGCTATACATTTTTGAGGAAGAAAATATTACCAGAAAAAAAAAGATGTTAAATAACCCATTGAGGTTGATATGCCATAAAACAAACCAAACCAAACCTATCACTATGTAGATAGTTTTAGATTATTCATTCAAATATCTTTCTCATATAAATCAAGTTTTCCTAGCAGTGCAAATAGATCTTTGTGTTATACCTTATCAAATGTTTTTATGTAATCTTAAAAACATAGTTATAGGCCTTTCCTGCATTTTTATTATTTATTCATTCTGATCATAAAGATAGCATTTCTTGTAGTGTCTAAAACAAAGCCATATTATTCTTGCTCAATTGCTGATGTAATTCTGCCATGAGCACTCTTCAATAAAATCTTAATCATAAGCCTAGTTATCCCTGAAAATTGAAAATCTTATATTGATTTTCCATATACAAAACCTAGATTTAGTACCAAAACTTGCTCAACATATTTTATCTCAACAAATCTTATATTGATTTTCAATATATAAAATCTAGATTGAGTACCAAAACTTGCTCAACAAATTTTATATGAAAACTTGTAAAATTATGTAATTAAATCATCAATTTCCACTTTCAAGTGCATATGCTACTCTGTTGATTTTTTTAAAAAGTGTATTTATAGCCTTGTAAATGACCTTATAATGGTGTAAGGCTTCTCAATATCTGATATGGCGGACTGGCATTTTTCTCTCAATGTGTCACGTACCTGTAATATTTTGTTGTAATATTAGGTTGGTGCAAAAATAATGACGTAATAATGTTGTTTTTTTATGTATTTTTTAACGTCAAAAAACGACATTATTATGTCATTATTTTTGCACAAACCTAATATTAATTTATACTGGAAGCAATATATAATGAATATAATAAAAGTTGACTATTTTTTATCTTACATTTATTTTGCAAAAATAATTCAATATCAGAACATATAAAAAGTAATAAAAAATTAATCAGTTTATTAACGCAAAAACAAAAATTATATAACCTTAATCTTTACAAATGATTCCCGAGCATCACCTGGAGACTGACCATGTACTGGTAGCTGATGTTTTGTGTACCAGCACCGGTCTGTGAGCCATCCCTTTGAGTAGCACTGGTGTAGGGCTTAAGGGTTAAAATGAACAGTTGATTTACACATGCCAAGAAGATTAATGGAGGATGGTAATAACGAGGAAATACATGGATAATTTAAAAAAAAAAACAAGATAAGGAATTTATTTATAAATTTACTTGCTTGATGTTGTCATAAAGAGGAAATGTTCATACAACAGATTAAATGATCTGACACAAAATAATATTCAAAAATGTTTAAGACAAAAGTAAGAGAGTTAATTGTTCACTGAAGGGATATATGGTTTGCATACATTTAAAAGTAGACAACAGAGAGAGTTTGAAATAGTTTTCTTGGATTGTTGAAAGAAAATTCTTTAAAGTGCTATGTGCTTGGTTTGAAGCTGATTATATAATTAGCAAGTAATTTTACACTGGTAAAAGCTTCAACACTGGATATGGGGAACAAAAATAAAAACTTTCACATAATTTCAGACACTTAAATTTTTCTCCTCATTTTATATCACATCAACTTGCTACTTTCTTTTCTTCTTGTTGGCTCAATGGCTAATTTCTGTAAAGATAAGATTTTCATTGGTCCAAAGAAAATTTCACATAGATTTGCAAATTCCTTTCCAATATTTTTTCCTCAGTCCTTTGAAGAGAACCTTCACATTATTGCATCAAAACTAATATTTACCTACAATGGATTATAAGTAATTCTTCTCAAAGAAGGAAAGGGAATACTTCTTTTGTATCTTCAAGTTTATATATTGCATTAGCTTTCTAGTAGAAACTAAATAAGTACAAAAGAATCAATGTTTCAAATTCATATAATGAAGTTGTTCAGAAAGTAATATCCCATTTTTAAAAAGGATGCAAATGTAATTAAATTATATTACACTATTTACATTATTTGGACTATTGTCCTCATGTTTGTCGCCATGTTTATCACAACGTTTCAGCCATTGTATGCTCCGGCCTTCTTCAGCTGGTTGGAATGTCAAACTGAACCCTTTATTACATTCACAGGGGTAGATGGTTCTAGTTCTATGTGCCATGTCTAATGGATGTCAGTTATCTCCTGTTAATTCCCCTCCCTAAGTTCTCCACCACCTTAACCAGGTATTGAACTCACACTCTTTGGTCCTGTCACTGGAACTAATTAACACCTTTAACCTAACGACACTGTGCCACGTGTCCTCAAGGACACGTGGCACAGTGTATAAAGGTGTTAGATCCAGTGACAGGGCCCAAAGAGTTTGAGTTCAATACCTGGTTAAGGCAGTGGAGAACTTGGCAAGGGGAATTAATATAAAATAACTGATAACTGACTTCCATTAGACATGGCACATGGAACTAGAACAGTCTACCCCAGTGAGCAAAATAAAAGGTTCAGTTCAACATTCCAACCACCTGAAGAAGGCCAGAGTGTACAACGGCTGAAACGTTGTGATAAACATGGCAACAAACATGAGAACAATAGTCCGAATAATGTAAATAGTGTACATAATACCTCATCTCAGAAATATAGACAGATACTAAATTATATTAATCACTGACATAATGTTATCAAATGTTTCCCCTTTGATAAAGTTTGAAAGTTTTTTTATGAAAAGGAAGTGAAAAAATCCAAACTGATGTCTTGATCTCTGAATGTTTCTGTCACTAAGAAAATATTATAGAGATTTTTATCACATGTGATAATCCAAATGAGTCTCATAAGTATAGTGGATGAGGTACATCTTCTCAGTCTAATGACTTTGTTTTGATGAATGGAGCTTTGTATTTTCATGAGGGATAATGACACCTTTCTCCTCTTTAAAGCAATACCTATTTACATGTTAACAATAAAGGGTTGCAATAATGCTTTCTTCAGCATCCAGTAATGCACAGTGGATGGTAACTGTCATGTTTCACCAGATGTACAGCAAAATATGAAGATGTAGACTTGGTTTTGATGTTGGAATCAGTTTGACATACTCTTGTAACAATGGTTTTTTTAACTTTGTTACTAAAAAAACATTTTCCATTTGTAATAATCTGATGAAGAAAAGCAAAGTTTTATTCCTGATCAGAAGACTGTAGCAAATGATTAAATGTTATATTTTGTTTCCTGGTTAGAGTTCATAGTCAACCCAAATTTCCAAATGAAAGAATTGAAATAACAAATAAAGAAAAATTCAAACACAATTCTACTGCTCAAACACAAACCTTTCCTTCAAAAACAAGTCCTACAAAGCAAAGGTCACAGCGATCTCCTACCTATCCACCAAAAACCATTAAAGACAGACTAAAAACTTTTCTCCCCACCAAAAAACAGACAAACAAAAACCAGAAATTCACACCAAATACCTAAACAAAATTGATTTGACAAGAAAAATTGGAAGTGGAAGACCAGAACCCACGAACAGCCAAAACTTCCAAAAATGAAATCACAACTAAGCTAAAACCTGAAAACATTTAGCAATCATGTATCAAATAATCTAATGGAACTGCTACAGAATAATGGTAAACATAAATGAACTGCTTCTGCTAATAACAGACTTATCACTGGCAGTGGCTTGTTTTCAGGAAATATTCCTTAAGCAAAATCTGTCCTGGGTATGACAAACTATATCTGCATCCTGGATAAGACGATAAACTACATTCAACAGCAAGGCCTCTGATCAGTTTTGAGGAGTGTGGAACCACCTCTTAATTGCTGGTGTTCCCAGATCCACCCAGATCCAGGATGGTAGCACCTGTTATGGTCCCAGCTAGGGGTAAATAGTTAACCCCCAAACTGAAACTATGAAAGTGTTAAAATAGAAATACTTTGTAAAAAAATTATTACCAGCAATACATTTTTGAAGAAAAAAATATTACCAACAAGACATTTTCAAAAAAAAAAAAAAATTACCAGCAATAAAATTTTGTCGGCATTAAATAACCAGTTGAAGTTGATATGCTGTAAAACAAACCAACCAAATCCTTAAGCAAAATGACAAACTGAATATAAAAGCATACCATCAATACAACTACACATGACACTGTGCTTCAAGCATCAGATGGTACATCCATCCTAGTTAGGACTGATTTACCTCAAAGCAAAATAAATTTAACAACAACTTTACAGGTAACTGCTGTTAAAGTGGCCTTACACAAGCCAATAAATATCTGTTTAGTATATATCCCACCAAATGAACCAGTAAGTAAAGCTAAAATACATGAAATCATAAAGCAACTCCTTGCACCTTTTATGATACTAGGGGACTTTAACTGTCATAGCACTATATTGGGTTGTAATGGCACAAGCCAAAAGGGAAGGAGCTTAGAAGCAATAATTAATAACAATGATTTATTCCTTTATAATGATAAAATGCTGACTTACATAAATCCATTTACTAGCAGCTACTCAGCAATAGACTTATCCCTATGTGATCCATCAATTTACATGGATTTCTTTTGGAAGGTACTGACAGACACATGTGGTGCTGATCACTTGCCAATCATCATTTAGAATGCAGAACATTACAATAAAAATCTTATCTGTTGGAAATTAGGTGGAGTGAACTGGGACGATTTTAAAATTCAATGTTCTGAAGAGCTAGTTGAAGGAAAAAGCATAAAACATTTCACGGAAATCCCCCTCTCCATAGCAAAAAAAATGCATTTCAAAAACTTCAGCACCAAAAAACACAACTGACCTTGGTTTAATGATAAATCTAAAGATGCCATCAGGCTGAGAAGAGCAGCCCTGAGAGAATTCTGCAAACAATCTACAACCTCTAATTTGCTGCAATTTAAGCAACTCTGAGAAAAAGCATGGAAAATAAAAAGAAACCAAAAAAGAATGCTGGAAAAACTGTCAACAGATTCAGTTCTGATACAAAAACAAAATCTATCTGGAATATGATAAAGAAAATAGCAGGCAAATACCAAACACTGTAAAACACTTCTCAATAAATAACTAAAAATAACCAGCAAAAAGAATATCACCGACCAACTAGCCAAAACAATCTCTAAAAATTCATCTCCCAAAAATGGTAGCCAACAATTTCTAAAGCTCAAACAAAAGGGATGAAAAACAAAAACTAAACTTTAAATTGGATAAAGTTGAGATCTGTAACCTACCATTCACACAAGAGGAACTAAATGAATCCTTAAAGAAAGCCCAAAATACAGCTGTGGGCCTAGATGATATCCACTACAAATTCATAAAACAGTGACCCAACATATCATTGCAACTGTTATTAAAAATATAGAATAACATATGGACAATAGTTTTTGAAGGAAAAAGATCCAACAAGACACTCATTATTAAACTATAATGCAAAATGAGCACTACTTTCAAATATAAAAACATGAAACTGTTAGATTGCTAGCCACGTTGGAGTGGAAGTTAACAATAAAGCAAACCTAGCAGCCAAATCAGCTGTAGATATGGATGTAGATTCAACAACTAAATTCCCATACACTGACTTCAAGAAAGTTATTAATAAATACATTCAAAAGTAATGGCATAAATACATTCAAAAGTAATGGCAATGGTGCTGGGAGGATAATCTATACAATAAACTCTTCACAATTCAGTCCCAAACTAGGAGAATGGAAAATCTTGAAAGGAAGATGTAATACTGACCTGCTTATGCATTGGCCATACAAGAATAAACCACTCATACTTACTAAAACAATGGAGATCAACCAGTATGCTAAGTATATAAAATGGCATACACAATTAAATATATATTAACTGTCTCAAGACAAAAATGCTATAATATAATCATGTATGAGCTCTTCAAGAAAGCAAAAGTGGATGACTTAATATTATTTCTTAAAACAGTGAGCCTCTACCAAAAAATATAAACCAAATGAGAATGTCAATAAGATCAATTTCTCTACAAACTGTATATCTGAAGAGAATATATCAATGAAATCAGACTTTTGACAAAAACCCTCTTTACAAAAATACATCAATGAAACCTGATCTACAAACTGATTTCTTACAAAGAATACATATTCTATTCATACAAATTTATTGTAAAAATCTTGTCGGTATTAAATAACCCATTGAGTTGTTGATCTGCCATAAAGCAAAACAAACCCAAAAGGTCATTCTCCAAAGTGGTTGATATTCCAAAGTAAGAATGATAAAAAAAAAACAAAAAAAACTTACTGCTACCATTTTAAACTTCCTGAACATGTACTTCTCAACCTTTTTAAGAAACGGCACACCTAGGAGCAAATGAAAATATCACGGCACACTTAGCAAAATATTTAAAGGGTATACATTTAAATTTTATGAAATAAAACCATAGATTTAAAAAAAATACACACACACATGAACAAGCATATCCAAATTCAATGATCACTACCAATCTCTCAATGAAAATGTTTAAATATAACACAAAAAAATATAAATTATGCAAACCACTCAAAAAATATTTACATATATGAAGCACAACACAAATTTGGAAGTCTATTTCTCAACTTTCTTTCCTCTGGCAAACCAACTTTTAGCCTCAGCCAAACCACGTGGCAAGTACACAGGCCCTACATATAATCACATAAGTATAATTTTCTCTTTTATTCTAAAACTCTTCACTATTTAAAGTGCACTCCTGAGATTTAGTTATTCTACAAGCACACCTTGAAGTAAAAAAAAAAAAAAAAGCTTGAGAAACACTATATTAAATGAAAACAAATTTTATTCATTTGTAAAGCATCTAGTGAGAATTGAACTTACTGTCAATGCAAGATAAGCATACTAGCATTTTCTCTACCAAGACTGTTCAAAAGTTAATATAATGAAACATGGATGATCTTTTAATGGAAATTGTTTTCAATTTCTTTGCAAATAAAGTTGACAAATGATATTATTTATAAATATAAATGACAATAGGAAAACTGTAGTAGTTGCTGACACGTTTCATCCAATGTGGACGTTCCCAAGGCAAAAAACGAAATGAATTTATTTAAACAAAATAACTAATAATAAAAACAAAATGTCCTTAGTAACTGGAAGAATTTAGAGAATGCTATTTTCATACTGTTAACTGAAAATTATGTCAATTACTGTCATGTGTGGAGATATTGTTATTATTGCTGTGTTGACGGATTCAATCATTTTCTTTTGATTTCACTATATTGTTGTGTATGTGTCACACAAATGATATTATCTCAAAGAATTTTTACTTATGTAATGAATCATCTTATTTCTTTTCTGATAATTCCTTCTTTTTTTCTCCCATTTTTCCTTGCCTTTTGTTCACTTCTCAGTAGATTGGTGCCATAAGATCCTGAAAATATTCCAAGAAAAATCATTTGATCACGTTTTCCTGAGATTATCTGCTTACTGCAAAGAATTATCAAATTAACGTTGCTATGAGATTCAGGTCACAGACTTTGACAGCTTTTCAACAGGGGAAAAATATGGATTTGCAAATGTGTAAGAAACTGAGGGAATTTTATATATTTGTATTTTCCTGACATTCTAATTAAGCAATCACTGAATCATATTTTAAGTTTCTATCATTAGTATATCATGGTTTACTTTTAATGGAAAATACTTAATCAAATGCTACAATGACAAAAAATTTACACACATCTACATTCATCCATTGAGATATTTTTATATGCATATTTTTATACTATTCTTCATCCAATATAAGGCCAAAGAGCCACTCAAGGTAGAGAGTTACTGAATGAGATTGTTATGAAGGCATAAAGAATGTGCTGGTGATCCAATGGATAGTGTCTCGGAATAAGAAATCAGAACTGAATTCAAGTTCCAGTCAGGTTTGCTACATTCACTTAGGTGCAAATACCATTGGGAAAGTTATGAATCCATCTAATCTTTTTAGTCATCGGTTAACTATTAGGACTTGTATCTGAAAAAAAAAAATCATTGTTATTCTCAAAAACTTATTAATGTTATATTCACACATAAAAAAACAAATACTTGTATATTCTAAATTACGTTTTGGCTTTAAATAACCCAAAAATGGGTTGATAAGCCTAGACATTGTCAATGAAATGAGAATAATTTCTCACTGTAGATTAAATAATGGGTTCAGTTCAAATATTCCCTGAAGGCTTCCCAGATAGACAAGCATCTAAAACTTTGTTTTACCCACAGTTTAAGAATTCCATTTTTTTTTTATTGACATGCTTTCTTTTCAGATAAACTTTGAATTCTTCATCTACTTCTAAACATATAGCAAGGTTTCTTGATCTGGTAAATCTCAACAAAATGGCTAATCCAAGAAAAAATGCCACATAACACTGACCAAGCAATAAAAAAATGGAACTAGATAAATCTTTCTCATTTGGATTAATATGGTCAAATATTAAAGATTACTAATTGTGACATAAACTTGAGGAAGATCAGAGAGCCCACTGGCTAAAATGTAGGAATGAAAACAACAAAGATAAGAAAAAGTAATTAAACTAATTCATAGAATAATAGCAATTCTTCACCCCAAATAACTCAAATTGTTTTCTTTTCATTTTTTTTTTACTTGACAGGCTCACCTTGATGTTGCTGGTTTACTTATAAAAAATGTGTACAAGCCCCTGGAAGAGATTGCTACCCACAAAACAAGTCAGGCACACAAATTATACCAATTTAGGGATGTGTTTGAAGATCTGATAAAGCGTTCTGAAGAGCATTTACTGGAGGTAAGAAATTTTGCCATTGCATTTACTCTTTGTTACAGGGTAAGAAATTTGTTGCCACATGTATATATACTGTTGCACAAGTTTTTTTTTTTTTTTACCCTGTCAGAATCTATGTTCAAAATATCTCATTAATAAACAATGTAAAGAAATAAACGGGGAAAATGTGTGGGAACCTACTTAGAAGGAAAAAAAAGTGGTTTAAAGGCATATTTATTGTAGGTTGTTTGCTTTTAAAATTATTTCTTTTAACTTTTTTCTGGCAGTTCATGTTCATAGTATTTTTGCACTTTCTAAAAATATCTTGCAGATGTTGGTTGCAGTAAGCTTTTCTCCTTTGTGGTGTTAGAGATAGACAAAAACACATATACATACACAAAAATATACACATATATCATACTTTTTTTAATATCCTGTTCCTTCAGGACATAGGCTGTCATGGCTTTTATTATCTGTGCATTGGCATGAGAAAGATAGTGGAGTGGTTTCCTGCTTCATTCTCCGTGATTGTGAATTCATAGTCCCTTTTCTAGACTGGTTGCCACTCTAGGCTATAGATTCAAGTTTATGTTGGTATTTTACCCATAGTTGGAGAGAGAATAAATCTATCTCTCCTAATCCTTATTCTACCAATCATTTACACAAGTTCATTAGGTAAATCATTGTTATTCAGCCACAAGCTTGGGAAGAGCTTCCAGTCGTCTCTTCATTATCGGGGGGAGTCATCAATTTCTCCTAATAAGGTCGATCCCAAATTTACTACCTGCTGACTCTATTCAGAATTGCTGTCATGTCCAGATGCCAGGACTGATCACATAAAGAGGTAGGTCCTTCACATGATGCAGAACTTCATCAATGTGTACTAACTGTAGACTATTAACCTGAGTCACATGGCCTATTCTAAACTTAGTCATGCACTTCTCGTGAGGAATTTTTACCAAAACGACGTCACCCACTTTGTAATTGTTCACCACAGTTATTTACTGCTTTCTTCTGTCACTTTTGCTTTCAAAATGTTTTGTGGGTCTTACATTTTCTAAGCCCTCTTTTCTCATTATGTACCCTGGAAATTTCAACTGTTTCTTTTTGGTTCTAAGGATAATTGTCCTTTTTGTTTTACCACATTGTCTGCAGAAGAAATTACGACTGCCAGAAGCGACCTCCAACCTCTTTTTTGCAGCTTAATTTTGTGAGAGAGGATCCCTGAGGGATTGTGCCTATCCATGTCACTGTACTGACTGCTCACTTCTGTTTTCCATTGAGTGTGGATGAATCTTCAGGAGATGAGTACTTTTCAAATTCTGCTTCTGGTAGTCTTACAAGTTTAATAAACAAAAGGAAGTAGTTAAATTGAATAAAAGACACAACAGAAGACAAAAAATAGTAGCAGGAGACTTTATTCCAAAAGCTAAGCAAGGGGCTAGGAAACAGAATGATTTTGGTAGAAATAAAGAAGAGTGCTGGATTACTATGTGGTATCCTTCCTCTTATATGGCAGTGAATGTTTTCCTAAGGATGAGTGGGGAAAACTAGAGGTAGCAGAAATATGGTTCTACAGAAAGGATATTGAAAATTCTATGGATGGAGTGAGTAAGCAACAAGGAAGTCTTAAAGAAAATAGCAACAGGAATGGTACTTATATCCAAAATCAGAAAAAGGCAGAAGAAATTCCTTGGTCACTGTACAGAAGAAAATGGTGACATACCCTAAGGCCAAAACGCTTTCATGTTACATACTGCTTTTGCATAGGAAAAAAGAGGAAAGAAAGAAAAATGCTTCACCACTGATGTGAACTTGTGTAAATTAGCTTCTGTTAATCAATCGGGGTTCAAATTTTACTTAGTATTGCATAGAAAAATACACTAATCCATTTCCATGCCCCACGAATCAAAAACCTGATAAGGGTCCACAGAACTACTATAAACGCAATTGACTTTCCTGACAAAAAAGGTGATTTTTTGCAAAGAGGCTGCATGTGCATACATAGAGATTTGGACTTTGTGAACTGTTATCATGCATCACATAATGAGGAAGGAGATCTTGGGAAACTTAACCCTCATAGAGCATATTGAGAGTAAGAGAGATCAAGGAAGACAGCAAACCACTTAATTGATAAGCTTGTGTGAATGTGGAAAGGGGACCTTAGCAAAAGGAGAGCCATATGGAATAGAAAGTTATGGGAAGCCACAATCACCTATGTACTTGAAGGGACATGGTATATAGAAGAATTTACAGAGAACAACATTTCAACCATTTTAATATTTGTGTTTTGAACTTTCAGAATTTTATTCTAGCCTTTAAGTTCATGTTTATTTTTTGCTATCCTAATACAGAATTGTCAATATTGCTAACACAATCCTTACATTTGACTCAATGGCATACTCTTTACAGACAGATTTTTTTTTCCACTTACTCAATCTTTGCGATCATATTTGTAAGCTTCTCGATAATGTCCACTTTTGCTGATGTAGATTCCAACGAAATGTTACCAAATTACAAGTAGCAAATATGGCTAGAATTTGTATGAACTTTTTCTTAAGCTAGCCAAACTTATTTTAAAAGGAACCTAAAGAATCATAGGTAGAAAAATTCAAAATTACATGGCATTGGATTTTCAAGAGTAATCCTTCTCCCAAACTTCCATCCCAAATATAGCTCCAACTTTAATCTCGACAGCATAATAATGGTTTGTTGGTAGTTTTGTTTATTGGCATATCAACCTCTATAGGTTATTTAATATGGAAATCTTAATATTTTGTATAAAATTTTATTTATTTTTTTGTTTGAGATAATTATTAATGATTTTAGTGATACAAATATTACTAATTAAACCATAGTTGGGGGAAGAAGAGGTGGATTCATGCGTTTCCTAAGGGTATTTGCATGTGAGCGAATATAACAAACCCAATGAAATTTAATTCTCTGATTAACAATTCTAAATCATTATCCATTACCCCACTCACACATCCAACCTTACAGCACCTGATATTCCCAAGTGGTCACCCATCTAGGTACTGAACAGGCTTAACATTGCTTAACTTTGGTGATTAGGTGGGTTTAATGCCAATCTCATGTCTAATAATGACATCTCAAGCTTTTAATTTTCTTCTCTAATGATCTTTAACAAAGGAAAGCACACATTTTGTAACAGGTATACTCTTTCTTAAGACTAAGCCACAAATGTGACACAGCCATGAAAGAGAACTGCTTACTAATGGCATACAATACCAGCCATGTCCTGGGTAAGATGATAAACTACATCCAACAGCAAGGCCTCTGATCAAGAGATTTTGAGGAGCGTGGAACCACCTCTTAATTGCTGGTGCTCCCAGGTCCACCCTGACCCAGGGTGTTAGCATCTGTTAAGGTCCCAGCTAGAGGCAAGTATTTAACCCCTAAACTGGGGTGAAAATATTATGAAAGTGTAAAAACAGGTTTTAATACCAGAAATACCTTTTTTAAAAAAAATTATTACCAGTAATACATTATTATCAGCAAATAGATTTTTGAGAAAAAAAATATTACCTGCAATAAAAAATTTTGTCGGCATTAAATAACACCTTGAGGTTGATATACCGTAAAACAAAACAAATACAAGACCAGCCTATTGTTTATATCATTATTTACCTGTTTGAATTATTTAGTAAAACTTACTTGAAATTTATTATCAAGCTATCTTTTAATTTCTCAACTTAATTTTCTTTATTGATCTTTGAATGATTTAACTCTATTAGCATATTTGATGATATAGAATACTTACACTTTTGCTCCAACCTTAACTCTTAAAATATATCCCAGGTGTTATTTGTGAAGATGAGGATCTGGTAAAGTAACACTTACTCAGACACTGTAGATCAAAAGTACTTGAATGTAACCTTATTTTAAAGAATGGAAATGTTACTGTTAATATCATTATTGTAATGTGCATATTAATTAAAAAGGAATTGTAAAAATTAAAATTCGTTTTTTTTTAGATGAATATCTTCATTTAGCATTCAATTCAAGATGGCTGCAAAAAGAAAACACTTTAAGCTAGATGATTGGATACAAACTAAAAGTAGTAAACTATGCAAGGAGCAAGGTAATAAGGAGAGTGACAGTTGTTGTGGAGAGCATTTACCACATACAGAAAAAATGATACCAGGATAGAGAAAGCTTACTTGTAAATATGCTAAAAAAAGTGATTTTTTTCTTTGAATATTCTCTGCTAAAATAACTATGTATGTGACTCTTAGATAATATCATTTACAGTATTATGAAAATAACTTTCTCCATAAGAAAAAAAATGATTGTGAGGACTAATGCTTCTAAAAGTTTTTTTTTTAATTTGGGGTAGCACTTTGTGTGTGTGTGTGTATATATATATATATATATATATATATATATATATATATATATATATATATATATATATATAACAAACACACAGGTTTAATTAAAATAACTGTGTGCATAGCTGAGTGGTTAGAACATTCACTTTCTGACTATGAGACCCAGGTTCAGATCTTATCATGGTAGATTTGTCAGGAAGGAGACTTCCTGATGTTATCAGAAGGGATCAAAGTTGATGCCAGCATGCAGCACCTTTGGAAAGTGCCCAAAAACCAATGTAAGTGAATTGATAACTGTGCAAGCACAAGGCCACAAGTCATCGTGGCTGAGGGCTTGAACATACTGACCCTGTACAAATTGTTGATCATGCTAGATAACACACTCTCTCCCAGAAACTGTAACTAAGGTCTGCTCAGCATAGTTGCAGTATAAAGCACAGGTGGGCTCTGTGGGTGTTGAGCAAATCCAAATGTGCCTGAGCGAGCGTCTGCAATAGGGATTGACTAGCCGTCCTAGTAGACAGGTATCCTTGAATACAAATAGCCAGCTATTATATATATATATATATACACACACACACACAGAGGTTTAATTAAAAATAACTGACAAGCTCTTTAATTTTTTATCGTATTTGCCTGATTTTCAAAGATGTTGAGTATTGTGCTCAAATATATATATATATATATATTTTTACATTATTCACACTATTGTCCTCATCTTTGTTGCCATATTTATCAAATGTTTCAGCCGTTGTACACTCCAGCCTTCTTCAGGTGTTTGGAATGTTGAACTGAACCCTTTATTTTGCTTGCTGGGGTAGACTTTCCTTTTCTCTATGTGCCATGTCTAATGGATGTCAGTTATCAGTTATTTCCTGTTAAATTACCTTGCCAAGTTCTCCACTGATTTAACCAGGTACTGAAGTCACACTGTCGCTGGATCTAACCAACACCTTTATCCACTGTGCCATGTGGCCTTAAGTCTACACCAGCAAGTGAAATAAAGGGTTCAGTTCAACATTCCAACCACCTGAAGATCATACAATGGCCAAAATGTTGTGATAAATATGGCAACAAAGATGAAGACAATAGTCCAAATAATTTTTGTTATTAAAAGTTACTAGCAATGCATTTAAAAAAATAAAATTACCAACAATACATTTTTATAAAAGAAATTACTAATACTTCCAAGGAAATTAGCTAAACTGCAATCTGCATTTTTCATAAAACAATTTCTCCCATGTCTCATGTTAAAAGACATTAAATTACTACCATACATAGAGTAAACAAGATGGATTAGAATCTAATTGTTCATATGAGGCAAACTTCACCTACATGCTGTTAGTTTATATGATAAACCTACAATCTGTCTGTTTATAGTTAGGATGATGCCTTCAGGAAAATAATATAGTTTCTCCATACAATTTATCAAAATTAAAAAGAGACATGTTTAAACAACTAATAAAAAAAAATCATAATCCACAAACTGTTTATACAAAGCACTATGTCTAAACTACCCGCCCATACAAAATTACCTCTAAAATTACAATTATATAAAATGCACATTCACGAAAACCAATTCCCAAAGACTACAAATTCCTCTCAATGGGGCCACCTGTTTGCTGTGGGTGGTGACCTGTGATGCCCAGGGATAGAGTCCTGGTAACTGAGTGACTCTTCATCCTGTATAAAATAACCAGGATCTTCCACAACACTTCACTTCAGTCCCTACCTGAGATGGATGGGTGGATGGAATAGCCCAGTCCAATCCAATCAGCTAGTCACATGGTGGCAAGGGCTAGTTGGGATGAAAGATAATGGCTGTGACACGGCTGTGAATCCTTACACCATACTATGCTTGGATAGATATGGTAGCAGAATGCAGGTGCTCTTATCCACTTTCAGCACAACTATACCATCTGTGTAGCCCTGGTAGATCAGAACTGATAGCGTCCTTTAAGTAGGAACTCCGAGATGGATGGGAAACACAAACAACAAATATAAAATACAAAAATTATATGGCTAACTTTTATAAATGAGCAAGAGACAATAGGAAAACACAATTTCCAGTTTTCATAGTCATAGACTCATTAGAAATAACAAAAAGTGTCGTCTTTTGTATTGCAAATATATATCTGCCATGATAGAACAAAAATCTGTATGAAAAATAAAGAAAAATAACACACTTCTAATTCAAGTAAAAACCAAAACAGATGCAGAAAATTTATTAAAATCAAGCAAATAAATGACATGAAAGTAAGGGCTTACCCACCACCAATTTCTTAATTCATCTAAAAGAATAATCAAATGCACAGAACTGTCACTCTGCTCACCAGAAGAAATTAAAAATGATGACAACCTAAAAAAGCAAGGTGTAACAGACATCAAAAGAATACAAATAATAAAAAAAAAAAATGACATATCAATAAACAGAAAGACTGATATGTCCCAGAAAGGGATATATTTGAACGTAGCTAAGTGGTTTTGGCTACTATAACCAAGTAGAATATGGTAGCAGTAATTGACTGGTATGCGTTGTAGTCGCAGGTAAGAAGTGTAGTTCAGTGGCATAGTCCAATGGGTGTCGTTATAGACTTAGCTCTCAAACTAAGGCTCTGACTCCTCACTCTCCTCTATGTTCATCGATATTTATGATGGACACCAGCCAATCACACTCCAGCGAGGGGTAACACTGGTGTATGCATATTCCATTATATCAAAGACAAATTTTGACATTTAATGAACCTACTCTATCAAAAGAAATAAAGATAGGATACACAATAGCTAATATAGAGCCATACATTTCTAATCCCTATAGATGTCACAAATATCAGAAATTTGGTCATCTATAAAATCAATGTATGAAAGCATCAGTCTGTTGAAGATGTCAGGAATTCAAATCAGATCATGAAGTCACCCTGTGAAAAACCCTCCTTTATGCCTTAACTGCACAAAAAAAAAACAGATTCTAAAGAGTGTAACATCTGGAAAAAAGAAAAGGAAATAATAAGAATAAAATACAAGCAAGATGTCTCATTCCAAAAAGCCAAAAAACAGGTTTAATTTAATTCATGTCCAACATCATATGCAAATATTACTAAAATATCAAATCACTAAAATGCAATAAAAAACCCAAGACCTTACAACTCTAATAAATGATTTAAAAAATCTAACAGAAGTACTAAAATTTAGTATATCACACATAAACCAAATTTTCAGAATCAAAACAAATCCTATTGTATCAACCTCAAACAAAAAAGAATCTATAAGTAGAAAACAAATAACTCCGAAATTCCCAATCTGAAGTATAAAAATCCTTCAAGAAATAGAATGCTCCAAACATTCACAAGAGAATCAAAAAGTTCATAAAAGAAATAACAAAACCCAGTACAACATTGAAGAACCAAGAGAAATGGACTCTATCCCATCTCAAACAAAGAAACGGTCATTATCCAGACAAAGATTGTCAAAAGAACCTAATAGAAAAACAAAGGGAACAAGATTAAGCAAACAAGCAGAATCAAAAGACCTTCAAAGAACAAAACATGACAAGAAACAAAGCGCCAACAGACCTGAGAGCATAGAAATTATGGACTCTTCCCCTACTAAACATAAACTGAACAAGCAAAAACTCATAACACTCATGATGCAAAAAATTATACAGTGGTATTATAGAGACCAAAATACAAACATAAATGAATCACTACTACTCATAATGAATGAAATTCCCACCATCATTTGCCTTTAAGAGACTTTCCTAAAACCTAATTATCAAATAAAAAAACTAAACTCAATGTAACGACATACATGACACTCAACAGGGGGCATCTGGGGGTGTATTGATCCTAATCAGAAATGACATCCCCTCTCAAAGTAAAATACTTCTAGAAGCCAATCTACAAGCAGTTGCTGCAAAAACTACTCTACATAAAACCATTAACATCTCTTCTATTTACATCTAACCACATGATCCCATAAAAGAAACTGATTTGAATAAACTAATAGAACAACTATTGAAACTATTCTTATTATTAAGTGACTTTAACAGTCACAATGTTATATGGGGATCCAAGAACTCAGGCAAAAAGGGAAAAACCTGGAAAATGTAATTAATAATGTTGACTTGTGTTTACTAAATGATAAGTCTAATTCATATCTACATCCTGCATCTGGTACATATTTAGCTATTGACCTATCATTATTTGACCACTCTATTTTTATTGATTACAATTGGTAAGTTCTTGAGAATTCATGTGGCGATGATCACTATCCAATTATACTGAAGAGTTTACCTGTTAGGGTCCAAGCTATAGTTTAACCCTCAAACTGGAATCAAAACACTATGAAAGTGTAAAATTAGGTTTTAATACCAGAAATAATTTGTAAAAATTATTACCAGCAATAAATTTTTGAATTAAAAATTATTACCAGTAATACATTTTTGAAAAAAATTTACCAAATACCAGTAATACATTTTTGGAAAAAGAAAAAAATATTACCAGCAATAAAAATCTTGTTGGCATTAAATAATCCATTGAGGTTGATATGACATCAAAGAAACCAAACCAAACTATACATTTTTGGAAAAAAAAAATTACCAGCTATATATTTTTGAAAAAATATTACCATCAATAAAAATCTTGTTGGCATTAAATAATCCATTGTGATTGATATGCCATAAACCAAACCAAATCAATCTTCAGTGCAGAAGCTTCAGCCACACACTTGGCTTTAGATATTATAGGATCCAGTGAATCAGATAGATTCATTATCTCAGATTTACTAACTGTACTCATAGCTCTGAAGAATAAAAACATGGGAAACCACTTAATAAATAAATTATTAAATAGGATTTACTCTATAAGAAAAAAAGATGCTGTGATCATCCTATGCTGGATACTGAGCCATATTGACATACAAGGAAATGGAAAACCCAACAAAATGGCAAAGGAACTACTGAACATGGCCCTCTTAAATGCAACGGTGCCACACACTGACTTCCAAACCACCATAAACAGGACCATTAAAAAAATGGCAACAATTATGGAATAACTGTGTAAACAGCAATCTACTCAACCAATCATCAATGAAAGACAGTCAAGTTACAGAAAGATAAGAAGAGAGGAGGTGGTTTGAGCTAAACGCCATATAGGACACACATACATGACCCACCAATATCTACTAAAAAAATGAGGAACCACCAATATCTCTCATGCCAAGAACCATATACTATTAAACACATTCTACTAAATTGAATTAACTTCCAGCAAACCTGAAACAAAGTCTACAAATCGGATAACTTAAAGCATCTTTTTGAAAATACGAATCCAAGTGACATCATGAATTTCATTAAAGGTATTAGGCTCGACAGGAAAATATAAATAAAGAAAAAGCTGCTTACCTACATTGTTTTGTAACCAATTTTTGAAGGAAAATGATTTCCAGTAATCGTTTTTCAAAGGCAAAATTATTACCAGCAATACATTTGACTCTCAATATAATTCCTCTTTATAAAATATGTCAATGAAACCTGATCTACAAAATGATTCCTTAGAAAGATTACACACTCTATTCGTACGAACCTATCTGAAAAATCTTGTCTGCAATAAATAACCCTTTGAAGTTGATATGCCATTCAATTAAATAAGCCAAACACATATATGGATTATATATATATATATATATACATATATGCTATTTGTACAATAATTTATTGTCAATGTTTGCCAATTAAGTATTTTAAATCATCTTTTTCAGCATGAAAAAAAAACACTTACATATTATTAGTTCAAAAACTCCCTTGCAATATCTTCATGTTATGTATTTCTACACTAAAACCATTTATATTGTAAATGATAAGTTTAAAATTATAAGCCACCTTCTGGATTATTGTAAAATTTGAATAATAGGCTACAATGTTTGGCCAATGACAAATGTTTCTTATTAATATTGTGTGTCTCTAATGAAAGAGGACAATTCCATTATGTATGACAGTATAGACAGATTCGATTATGACCGTCTCTTAAGACGGTAAACCTAATCAACTTCCTGAGGAAACCATATCTCTTTGCTGAAATTGTGAATATATGCCAACTTTTTAATCAAATTTTGCAAAATAATCAGAAAAGGCCTTTTTTTTTATACAACTGTTCACATATTCACCTGTATGCTTGGAAATAGCATTTTGGCTAATGCCAAGGCCTGTCTTTGTCTAGTTTCTTGGCAACTGTGCAAACTCAAGTACTGTCCATTTCCCAGACATATTCCATCTTTGTTCAGCACAAATAATATCCAAGACATAGACTGTTTCCTGCCAATCTCTTTTCAAAAATACAATATGTCATTAACATTGCAACATTTTGATATCTGATGGGCAGAAAATTTATAAGTTAAAACGAATATAGTTAACTGCACAGAATAATGGTAAAATTAATCATTTTTATATATATATATAGAAAACATTCAGCATTCATAGACCAGTGTTATTATAGGTTGAAATTAATAAAATCTTCATTAAAATTATTTTTCAAGAAATTAGTTTTCAAGTCCACTCTTTATAGCTCTTTCTAGTATTTATGGGAGTTTCCTTCTAAGCGATTTGTTTTTCATTGTGTGGAAAGTTAATGGCATCATTATATCATTATTTTCTCTTTTTAGCTACATATGCTACACATTTTTGGTACTGCTGCTGTTGGAAGTCTTCAAGTTATATAGATTTTTGTTATTTTAGTTCCTTGTGATTTTGTCATACAGATCTGATGGACAATCATAATTGAGATACAGCTCAAAATACTATACATAAGCTCCAAATACACAGAATTTGGAGGGAAGCCCCTTTTATTGGTTTTGAATAACAAGCAAATGCAGCTGTTTTACCACTGATCAAAAAGTTCACAAACTAAGAATTGTAGTTGATACCAAGAGCTAATTCCGATGAGAAAATGCAGTTCTAACTTCAAGGCAAGACAGACTGGTACTGAGTCAGATGACACCAAGAGCCAGCCTATTTTATTGGCTAGGAAAAAATCCCAGCATGCATTTGCATGTTTCTGCCTATAAATTGCAGTCATTCCAAGTAGGATTGGAGCCAACACCCCTCTCAATCTATTGGATGAGTCCACTCATTGTAGATTCTTGTTCAGTTTAATTTCTATTAAATTAACAGTACCAAGCATATTTTCAAATAATGTTGGGAAATTTTATACTTGATTGTATAACCACAAAAAATATGAGACTTTTAACAAGTGATTGGATATGTTCTGATCTGTAAGGAAATACTTGCTTCATGGATATAAAGTTTTAGCAGGAGTCAAAGAAAAACTAGAATTGTCATGATTCCAGATACTTGTAGTGTTTAATAAGTACAATAAGAAGCCAAAAGTTATAGTAGAATAGAAGTATATAAAGGCAAGGGTATGTGGCACCACCATATGTTGATCTCTTGGAAAAGCCCACACTTGATATCAGTTACACTCTGAAATCTGATGAATCAGTGTTAACAATGGTCTCATAGCAAGACGGCTGAATTATCAAAATTGCATTTTTTACATAGTCTACACTGTCATGTGTATATTGGGAATACTTTATGGAAGGCATTATCACCAACTGCAGACAATGCAGTGGCTAACCCCAGGTTCTTACTAGCCAAAATTGTTTCAGGGTGATGGTATCATTTAATTGTAGTATGGACCCCAGTTAACAAAAAGACACTGTGCAAGTTGTTGTTGGTTCCATAATGGTGTTCATGTGACATGGGTAGGTCTTGCTTGTCTGCCAAAACATGTCATTGACCAGTGGCCATGATGTTGCATTGCTTCATGACCATTTACATTCTTTTGTAGACGCCATATACCCACAAGATTGATGAGCTATTCTAGCAAGATGTAGGTCTGTGTCATAAGGAACAAGTAGCTCAGAATTGGTTTCAGGAGATTCTGGAGATTTTTAATGAATATTTTGGCTCCCACATTCAGTAGACGTGAGACCAAGCAAACATTCATGGGACAGAGGGAAAAAAAAATCAATTATCATGCAATATTCTTCATCTACAAATGTCAGGCAGCATTGCTTGACATCACTCTAGAGGTATTCCAACCACAAGTGGAATTAATGCCACATTATGTTGCTTCACTTCATCAGGTTAGAGTACATCTTACACAGCATTAGGCACCAATCTCATGATTTTTGTCACATTAGTATAAAACAAGAAATCCTTAATCTTAGAAGAAGAAAACAAAAAGCAAACTTTCTATACACAGTGTAACCCGGATATAAGAGATTTTCTCTGGTCCCAAATTAGAGCCTGTGTTAATGTATATAAAATAGACCAAACCCGGATATAAGAGACTTCTTCTCCGGTCCCGACAACTCTCTTATATCCGGGTTACACTGTATGACAAAGTTTGCAGGTCTTACTGATATTTACTAAGTGTAATTAATGCTGCATTACCATATTCATCAGACTGCTTTCAATGGAATACTTTTATCAATTCATGTAATGCTGAACAGTATTGAATCTTCAGAAGACAATTTCTAGTTGTGGAGAGCCATGATTACTGACATCCTGAAAGAAGCAACAACCTCAATTTTATAAATAGCATAAGCTTTATTATTTACATTATTCAGACTATTGTCCTCATCTTTGTTGCCATATTTATTACAACATTTCGGTTGTTGTACGCTCCAGCCTTCTTCAGGTCATTGCAATGTCGAACTGAACCCTTTATTTTACTCACTGGGATAGACTGTTCTAGTTCCACGTGCCATGTTTAATGGATGTCAGTTATCAGTTATCTCCTGTTAATTTCCCTCTGAAAGTTCTCCACTGCCTTAACCAGGTATTGAACTCACACTCTTTGGGTCCTGTCACTGGATCTAACTAACGCCTTTATCCATTGTGCCAAAACGTTGTAATAAATATGGCAACAGAGATGAGGACAATAGTCCAAATAATGTAAATAATACCTCATCTCAGAAATATAGACAGATAGCATAAGCTTGTTTGCTTTAAGAATCATTATTTGAATCACTGGCTTTTATTAGGACTTAAACATCCCTGAGTATGCATGTGAAATATGATTATCTCCCTTATCAAGCAAGCTTACTCCAGTTGTTTTTATTCTTGAAATTTATTGAGCTTACAGTGCAAAGTCATACCAGGGGAAATAGGGGTAGGAAATCTTGTTTTTTTTTTTTATTATTTGGGTTTCACATGCAAATGAGATCGGTAATGGAACTGTTCAACTTTTATCTTTAACAGTTTACTTTTTAGTTGTTTTCTGACTTAGCTGAAAAATGTTTACTATTCTTATATTCTTAAAATTGTCTTGATTTTTCACTTTTTGAATAAATTTCAGACAATTTTTCCAACTGTTTTTTTCTTATCAAGACATAAGTTACAGGCCTAAAGAATATTAAAGGGATATAGATTAATATTATTTCTTTTTGTACAAGCATTTATTTTTGTATTCATTTTTACTTGCTTTTTATCACAACTATACTTATCAAGAAATAAATAATTGTGATAAAAATAAATGAAAATTAAATTCTAGTTAGAAATTAATGATAATTGTTGACAATGCTTCATTGAATGAAAAATATATGAGAAAGTAAATAATACTCAAAATTAATGTTAATGGTTGACAATAAAATGAAAAATACAGATGCAAGTAAATAATAGTTAAAATTAATGATAATGATTAATAACAGTTTATCTGTTACAAGTCCTAGATGAACATAAATGCTATTCAAAAAATCAATAATCCTTGACAATGCTTTGGCTATTAAAAAAAATACAATAATATTTCTGTGTCTTTTACTACTAAAATAAAGACAAAAGCAAATTTAAAGCGAAATGTTTAATGATTAGATTTCATTTCTGAGCCATTACGTAATATTAGCTACATTGGTTAAAGCAGAATTTTCATTTAATTTTTAAAAAGAAATAAAAGAAATGTTATAAAATAAAACAAATATAACTTAAGTTCTATGCTAACTGTTTCTTCTTTCTCACTTGTAGAACTCTATTCTGGCTTTTATCTTTTAACTTTGATCTTCAAAAATATAATGCAATATCAATTGTTAACTTCTTTCATCTTGATTTCTGTTCTTTTATTGTCCTCTCTCCTTCAGTGATTTTTTTTTTTTGCTCATATTCTCTCATACTTAGTAACCCCTTGCATCTTAGTGGTTTTATTGCCTTTGCTTGGAGTGAAATGTTAAAAAAAAATTCACTCATTTATAATTTCAACAAAGCCTAGTTCAAAGCTAAGATTTATAGAAAAATTGCCAGTCATCAGTACGTGGAATCCTCCTGGAAATTCTATTTGTGAAATTTTCCATTTCTCATAATTATAGAAGTAATAATTAAAATTACATTCAAAGCCAATGTGCCGTCTAAAAAGAAATTAACAGTACAAATCAATTTTTTATTTTATGCATATACTCTTTTGAAAAGAAAAATATGGAAAGGTTTGATGCACATCTCAATAATCCAACCAAGTATCTGAATTTTGGCAGGATCATGTTAGTCAAGTCAAAAACTTTTCAGCACTCCCTCATAGATGTTGTAGACAAATGTTTTATAGTATCACTAACTTCTTATATATGAATTATATATACAACATTATACCAAAATATTAAAGGCTACAAATTTTCTACAGTTGTTAGCAGAATCAATTTACCATAAAGAAAAATTCTAAATATTTCTATTTTTTTTTTTTTTTACCTCTTATTCATTTCAGCTGGAAAAGGAGTACCACAACAGTTACAAACGCTACTCCAATATAATGTCGACCAGTGGAAGAGAAACAGCCAAAAGCGACTTCTACAATGCTCACAATGATTATGTTCTGCAATTTCGTGCTTCCAATTGTCTGGTTGAGAAGGTACAGGATGTTCTGCCTGCAGTTCTAGAGGTAAGAAACCAACTATATTATTATAAAAATTATAATGTAAAGTCATTACTAAAAACAAGGATATAGCCATGGGATCTTCTTTTATCCCCAACTTTGCAATCTTCCATTTGATTACTTGAAGGACAATATCTGGTTATTTCTGTCATCTTTTTTTCTTACTGGTTATCATCCATATATTAAACTATATCTTATTTCATCAGTTTATGACTGTAAGCTATCATTAATATATCAATTTATCAGACAATAATGTGTGCGTATAGTGTGTCTACAGATGCTGCTCTAAAATTCCTTCTTTTAAACATAGAAAACAACAAAAATCTGAAAATTTCATTCTAGTCAATTACGAAAGGATTAGGCATAATCACATAAAATAAAAACTAATTATTTGATCATTTTTACAATGAAATAATCAAAATCAAATTATCTGTATTTATCAATGTTAACTATTTGTAGTTGTTTCCACGTTTTTTATCATCAACATTTCTTCATTTTTGTAAATTCTTCATTCAACTACTGTTTTATTTAATTAGTTCTAATCATAATTATTTTTACCAGCAATCCTGAGTTTGTATTTATTTCATATATTCTTTTCAGAGAACCTATCCTTTCTTACTCACCTTCTAATATATATATATAACATTATTTTGTGGATATCTATGTTTGAGTAGATGTTCTATTTTTTATTTTTTTGAACAGTGTGAATTGTATCTGCTTGCTTGTTCCCTCAAGAGACTTAATAAAGAAAATGTGCTCCCTGGCATGATTCAAATATGTTCCCCTTTGTAATGCAACCAAGAAAGACCAGAAACTTCAATTCATATGGCTTAGCCCCCACTAAAAAGCAATGTGTCTACTCAAACATGGGCATCCATAAAATAACATTTGTAGTCATAGGAAATAATGTTGGATAAAAAAAATCTATTGATTCATATATATATATATATATATATATATATATATCCAAGTAGATACTTTTTATATCAGCATTTAACTTAACTGATAAATTAGTACTTTACCAAGAACAATAAAATATTTTTTTTTTTCTCCTAGTTTCATTTCTGAAAAATTTTGTAATAATATTAAACTTCATGCTTGGTTAAATTTAGAATTTGACATTTGCAATTTTTAATTTTACTATGATAGATTGTACTTGGGGTATATTGTCATGCTACTTTGAATTACCATTTGCTTGTATTCTGATTGGTCATTATAGGTTACATGACAATGTTTCCTCTACTGATGGTATTTGGTTGATTTTTGAACTCTTAAAACCATTTATTTTGCAATCAATACCATCACTTGATATGACCCCAGTAGTATTGAAACAAAACTGCATTTTTTGTAGTGATGTCGTAACATGCATATGTTATATATTTATATGAGAATGTCTTCTCATAAAGTTACAAAATGACATTTTTTTTAAAAAGTATGCAATCTCTAAATGAACTTGGAAAAGCCCAAGTGGAGAAAAAAAAAATGAAACTTACTTCATAATGGCTCTGCAAGCCATTACCATTACAGATTTAACCATGGTGAATTAATAAAGGAGGTGATTGTAGAATGGTAGCTTAAAGAATTAAATCTGACTTTAAAATGTAGAGAAATGAAAGGATTTTGAGAAAAATAACTATCCTAATAAGATAGAAGAGAGCAATCCAATACCGGGTTTTGTAGAATAATAAAAATGGTATAAATTGAGGATAGGAATAGAAAATTGATTCTTATAATAAAAGAAGTTAGAGAAATAACAAAACCAATGAATGAGTCTGTGATAGATCTAATAAAAAAGAGGAGAAATATCCTCTTAAATAGTGAGAGAGAGATAAATGAAAATGCAGAATTAAACTACTCAAGGAAAAAAAATCCCAAAATAAAAAGATAAACTTGGAAATAGCAAACAAGAAAGTGAATATTTAGAAACATGCTCAGTCCACATATAAACAGGCAATTTCTTTCATTGATGTTTTGCTTTGATACATCAACATTGATAAACAGCAATCTCAGTAACTTAATTTTGCAAATATAAGAACAGTCTGTCATGAATCATGAGTGGGGTACCATGCAAAAATCTATGCTACAAAGAAAAAAAAACACCAACATTTGTTAAAGACTGAAAGGATAAACATTATTAGTTTACAATTTTTCCTTGCTAATTCCAAATGACTAACTGAAATTCAGCAGATTTATAAATCTCTTAAGGAAAATTCCATTTACTGAGAAATAAGGTAGGAATAACTTTCCTTCCTCACTTCAATAATACTACTTAAACATTAATCATGATAAATTTGTTAAAATTAAAATTTATGAAGTAAAAAGTTTATTATCAATCCAACAGATATAAGTGAAGTTTCTGAAGTAACAACAAATAAAATAAGACTTTCAATTCAGAATGTAAAATACTAGAATCACAAGGTCAAGATGGCACGCTAACAGACCTTTTAAAAGATGCAAGATAATAATTAAAAAGAGGGTGAGCTCAGTTATTTACCCAGGGTGTATAGAAAAGAAAATTACCTTAAAACTTCAGTCTTGGAATAGTATTACCTACTAATGAAAGCGGATATGATTGTGATAACTATCAATTTTTTTATTGAGTATATGTCATATATAGTTATATATTATATTAGTATATTATTCTCATAGGTTCTTACAGACTTAGATGAAAACTGGTCACATGAACAGGAGTTGCTACTGAAAACAACACAGTTTAACAAACCACAAAGATTTAGTGACTGAAAAGGTATTTGACTTAGTAGACATGCAGCATTTAAATTCACATGACATTAATGAAAACTATATAAATGTTACTGGGAATATATACTATAATAGTAGTGTAATAATTTCAATATGCAAAGATTTGAAAAATTGTGAATCAAGGGGATACCATTTACCATTTCATCTCAGCTATTTAGAATTGACCTTGAAAGCATCTTCCAGAAAATGTGTAGTGAACAAAACAAGATCTAGATTTAAAATTCAAATGCTAAGCACTGACTCATTGATTTTCTTAGAAATTAAAAAAGACTCGAATTTAAAAACTTTGCTTAATACACATGCAAAAGCAAATCCAAAACAAAACTCTTGAAATTTCACACCATGATGTGAAATGTTTTTTGGCCAATAGAAAATGAGGAAACATTTAAAAACAAAATTCAAATAATCTTCAATTCTCAGAAACAAATTGTTTTACAGACCTTTTTGCAAGCTGACTCAAAAATTTGTTCATCGTCCAATGGAAAGGCCCAAATCGTATCCAGGAGAGAATTCCCAAATGAATTTTTCAAGCCCCACAAACAAAATAAAAGACGGGCAAGTTCGCCTGTTACCAGAGAGAAAGGAGATGAGCGTATTAACACTTCCCTTAACAAATGTCAAGCGACTGTTATTATTATCTCTACCTTTCTCCCTCCCCTCTTTTATACTTGATAAACGAAAGGAACATTTAAGACTGAGCGATTACTTCAAAGACTTCCTACCCTACTGATGCATATATACATACATTCACACATACGTTCCTCCTACATACACATAAACTCATTCTTCCTTGTATCAACCAAAATACATTAATTTTATTTGTAGAGACCTTAATTGATTTATATGTATATAAATTTGTTGTTTCACATTACAATTTGATTTTCTTGTTTTATACCCCTCTTATGGTGGGTTATCTGACTAACAAGGGCAAATCAAACTAATCTGTTTCAACACTCATACACTTCACTATAACTGATAACCCACTATAAATGAAGTAAGGAAAGGATGAGAGTAAACGTAAATGGTATATATTTAAATTTTCTATGATTTCTTGGAGACATTTAAAAATATCTGAATCATCAAAAATACTAAATGATCCAAACAGAAAAAAATCTCAGTGTAGATTTAAAAATTGAAAGAATCAAATGTTGTCCTGTTAAAAAAGATCATAAAAATAGATGAAAAACTAGAAGTCCAGAAATATATTTACTTCAAACAGATGATGATTTTAAAGAAAGACCACAGAAATGAAGCAAAACAAAGAAGAATAAGATTAAAAATGCATTTAATTAAAAGACATAAAAAATACCTTGCAATTATGCTTAAAACCTGATGCTTAATGAATATATAATGCCAGCTCTAGCATAGAGGTGTAAAATATGGAAATTAACAAAATCACTTGAAAATTGAATAAACAAAGAGCAAGGGAAAGTGCAATGCTAGGGATAACTTTAAGAGACAGAGGTCAACATGAATTAGAGAACACATCAGGACAAGATGTCATAAGATTAATTAAACAAAAATGGACAAGACGCATAGGAAGAATAGGCCGATTGAAACCTGTACTGCTTGTCACTCAGGAGGTTGTTCCTGTTGAGGTGATCAACAACTTTCTTGTCAATTATAGCTTCAAAAAGTTTTTCTAATGATACTGATGGGTCTGTCTATATTTCTGAGATGAGGTATTATGTACATTATTTACATTATTCGGACTATTGTCCTCATCTTTTTCGCCATATTTATCACAACATTTCGGCCATTGTACGCTTCGGCCTTCTTCAGGTGGTTGGAATGTTGAACTGAACCCTTTATTTTGCTCAGTGGATAAAGGCATTGGTTAGATCCAGTGACAGGACCCAAAGAGTGTGAGTTCAATACTCAGTTAAGGCATTGGAGAACTTTCAGAGGGAAATTAACAAGAGATAACTGATAACTGACATCCATCAAACATGGCACGTGGAACTAGAACAGTCTACTCTAGTGAGCGAAATAAAGGGTTCAGTTTGACATCCCAACCACCTGAAGAAGGCCGGAGCATACAACGGCTGAAACGTTGTGATAAATATGGCGAAAAAGATGAGGACAATAGTCCGAATAATGTAAGTAATGTACTGATGGGTCTATACTGAGAGGAGGTTAAGTGCTCTTGAAAACCAGGCATACACTTAACACCTTCCACAAACTTGGAAAAGATTTCTCCTTCAAGCAGCAGTTAAATAACTCTAGGTTGATAATCTTAATGACAACCACTGGTTTTTTGTCTGGATCATTGGCCTTCTTAGAGTCAAGGCTTTTGATTAATTAATTTTATGATGTCTTGGTGTGTTCTCTTGGTTTAACTTTAAGTGACAGAGGTCAACATGAATTAGAGAACACACCAAGACAAGATATAAAATTAATTAAACAAAAATGTACAAGACACATAGGAAGAAGACAGCAGGTAGAGTAAAAGTTTGCTTCATTTTTGCTTAATGACTACGAAATGTTGAGGCAAAAGATTAGATACAATATGATGAGATAAGAGATGGGGATGTGCTAGTAAATCATATTAGAGAATAGCACAGTCACAGGCATCATAGAAGGATTTGGAAAAGACATTTTTCTTGTAGTTCAGTAGCAATAGTTTGTGACTTTATCTATCTATCTATCTATATATATATATATATATATATATATATATATATATATATAACAATTATGTTGATCTTGTCCAAAGTCCAGGAGCCCCTCAAGGTAGAGAGCTGCAGAGTAAGAGACACAGTTTATGCAGTTATGTAGGGAAGATAACTGTTAACACTAGATTTGAACAAGCTAAGATTGTAGTGATCAGGAAGCATCCACTTGGGAGTTGGTTCCACAAAGCCATGGTTCATGGGAAGAAGCTCTTTTAGTCGAATTTACATATCACCAATGGAATACAAATGGAATAGGTGGGGTTCACCACAATTTCTGTGGCATGGTGGATCTTCCTCTGAAGACTTTCCTTGGAAATAGCGACAGAACAGCAAGTGTTTTGTAATGTTTGATCTGTGAGAAAAGGGTTATCGGCTGAATGTCACCCATGTGGATGTATAGACGCTTTTGGACTCTATCAAAACAAGGAAAATGAAGACTGTGCAGCTCCTGCCCATATATGGTAACAGTACTCCATTTTCAGCCTGATATGACTGATAAATGTAGAGGATAGCAGGATGAGTTGGGTACTTACTGGAGCAGTACAGGAACCCAACCATTTTTATAGCATCACTCGCAATAAATTACATGTACTAGTTTCAGTTGTGGTTTGGTTTGATTTTAACTCCTGTTAGTCATTACGGCACTGGGCCTCCCTGGAGGAATATCCATTCATTGTGATTGGTGAAAATTCTGGACCCAATAAGCAATGATTGAAAGTCAGTCATCAGTTTTTTACTCCACTGAGCTGTTAGAGCTAGGTCAGAGGAAAGATCAGCTGCCAATCTCGTGTCATTTAGAGCTTTGGAAATGCACCCATATATCATTATATCAGCAGCATAGATATTCACAAACATCGGAGTATACTCTTAGGCAGATGATTTATATAAGTAAGAAAAAGGGTTCGACCAAGAAGCAAATCTTGGGGGACATCTGTGTTGTTTACTAAGTTTTCAGAGGACTGGCTATTCATGGCTAGCTTCAGGGACCTACCCATTATGAAGGATTTTATAATTGAGAAGACTCTTCCAGTGATTCCAGAGCTTGTGTAGTAATCCTTTATGCTACACCTTGTCAAAGACCTTTTAAATATCTAATGCAACCATCCTTGAGTTGTATTTGTTGTCGAGTGTCTCAATGGTTCTGTGAATAATGGCAGTTATAATATCAGCATTGGATCAGGCTGACTGAAACCTGTATTGCTTGTCATTCAAGAGGTTGTTCCTATTGAAGTGATCAACAACCTTCTTGTCAATTATAGCTTCAAAAAGTTTTTCTAATGACCCTGATGGGTCTATACTGAGTGCTCTTGAAAACTGGGCATACACTTGAGACCTTCTACAAACTTGGAAAGGATTTCTCCTTCAAGCAGCAGTTAAATAACTCTAGGTTGATATTTTTAATAACAACCACTGGGTTTTTGGCTGGACCAGTGGCCTTCTTAGAGTCAAGGCTTTTGATAATTCATGTGACTTCTTGGGCTGTGATAAAAATACTACAGGGGTTGTGTTAAGTAAGAGAGAGGAGGTTGGGAAGGGGAGATGGCCTATGTCATCTAACATTGAGTTAGAGGCAAAGGTTGCAGTGAAAATCTTTCTTATCTGATGAGGATGAGATGACCGGGGTTATTTATAATAGTGGGCACTAATGCTTTGCCTTTATTCAGAATTTGATTAGAGAACTTCCAGAACTGAGATCCAATTTTTAACCTTGGCCTGAAGCACTTGTGCATAGCTACAATTTGCATTTTCAAAAAATTTCTTGCAATGATTGTAGGCAGTTCTGAATACAGTATGTGTCCAATAATGCTACTCCTTGTGATATTGTAGTAGTACTTACAGTGAGCTACAGCTGCAGCACATTCAAGTGTGAACCAGGGCTGGCTGTTTGGTTTTTTTCTGGGATATAAAACTCCATATATTCCAGAAAGGATCCATTCTGAGATGAGGGCAGCAGTTTTGGAGACAGTATGCTTAAAGGAGTTTGAGAGAGGAGTTTCTGTCATGTAAGATTTTTTTGCTGACCCAATATGCATTCATGTAGTGAAAAATTGCATTTAACACTGACTAGTGAATGATTTGATATGGCCAGAGAGAGTAAAACTTCAGCAAAGCATTTTTCAAAGCAGGATGTGAGGAAGACAAGGAGGTTCACCTGATGTCCTGTCATATCAGGAACACATGTAGGTTCTTCAATGATCTGTGTCACTTGATAGGTGATGAAGAAGTCTCTGCAGTGTGTGTCTTCTCAATCAATTTGGTTTGAGTGGACTAATCACTCTTTATGGTGAATATTGAAGTTACCACTGATATGAAAGCTAGCTGAGGAAATTCAGTGAGGATATTATCAATCCTCTCAGATATTTGATTGAACATTATAGTCCCATAGTCCTGAGGATGATAGAAAGTTACGGGCACATGGCCGAGTGGTTAGTACATTTGCTTTCTGACTGTGAGACCTGAGTTCAAAACTAACTATGGTTGATTTGTCAAAAAGGAGACTTCTTAATGTTATCATTCTAGAGGGGGGCAATCCCAGCATGCCAAACCTTTGGAAAGTGGCTGAAAACCATGCCACAAGTATACCCAAGCTTTGTGAGTGAAATTGGGTAGCTGGTACCCTTGAAGGCCATCAATAGCTGTGCTCGCAGGAAGTTACAAGTCATCATGACTGAAGGTTTGAGCATGCTGGCCTTGATCAAATTATTGATCACGCTAGATAACACGCTCTTTCCCAAAAACTGTAACTAAGGTCTGCTCAGCATAGCTGCAGTATAAACCACAGGTGGGCTCTGTGGGTGTTGAACAAACACAAATGTGCCTGAGCAAGCGTCTACAATAGGGATTGGCTACCCACCCTAGTAGGTGGGTATCTTTGAATACAGTTGGCCAGCTATAGATAGACTGTAGATAAGTGCTACATGGAAGCATATATACAGGAGATCTGGGTCCTCAATTTTTGTATCTATGTCA
This sequence comes from Acanthosepion pharaonis, assembly GCA_903632075.3. Classification (NCBI taxonomy): domain Eukaryota; kingdom Metazoa; phylum Mollusca; class Cephalopoda; order Sepiida; family Sepiidae; genus Acanthosepion; species Acanthosepion pharaonis. The sequence continues at coordinate 726,094 of CAHIKZ030005555.1, forward strand.
TCCTTAATATAGGTACTGAGCCTGTGGTCATGGTGATTTTGGTGGTCATGTTTAGCTATTAGAAGTGAGTCAACTAGGATTGTGAGCTCCTTCACTGGGATAGTTATCAATACCAGTTTCAGACAGAAATAGGATGTTGAAGTTGACCTCAAGAAGATGGAGTTCCACTTTTGGAAAGTTGGAACGTAGGCTTCTTACATTGGTGTAGGATAGTGTTTCCCAAATGGTGCAGCATGCCTCATAGTTGCAGTGGAAGAGGGAGAGTAGGTGAGGTGGGATGATTGAAAGACAATGAAAGATTTAGAAACAGTTTAAAAAAAAAATTCATATGCCAAAAATAAATGATTTCAAAATTTAAAATACTATTATGGATCACTTGTAATTGCATGAGTCCCAGTATAAATAGTTACAAATACTTATTGACCAGTTTTATAACTGTGATATTTTTGCATTGTATCAGGTATTAAGAATGTAGTAACTAGGCTCCACAAATTGGAGGAGAAAGTTATCAATGATAATGTTCTGGCTTCAAATCTGCAGTTATCTCCCTTTAACCCATCCTCAGTTTTTTAATTTTTAAATGTACTTTTTATCACGTAAAATTTGGTGAGGCATGAGCAATTTTGAATTCCAAAAATGCAGCCCAGAGAAAAAAATTTGGGAACCATTTGTGTAGGAGAACATGGGGTCTACTTTTATTTTTTGATTTTGGGCTTGATAATTTTTCAATTTATTTGTGTTCATTTGTGGATAGCAGTGTGTTTGGAAGAAGACTGTGTACTGACTAAGTAGCAAGACATTCACACCCATATAAGATGTATGGATTGAATTGTCTGGAGATCCAGCCATTACTGTACTCTTCACCATGGCATTTAGTGGCCCCACAGGAGACTACTGTACAGTTCAGAATCCATTCGCAAAATAGAACAACAGAACCAATATTATACACCTGCTGATAGGCTAGCTTCCTTCAAAGTTACTCAAAGGTTTGGATCCCTGACTAATGCCAAAAACCAGAAAAAAAGTTTACCCCCAGCACCATTAATGAAGAAACAAATAATCCAGAAAGAAGATAGAGGCATTATACCCAGAGTGTACCTGTCTCATCTACCCAGAAATCCAGGCAACAAAAACCCTTGAATCAGAAACATTGTACCAGTCTGAGAACTCAGGTACTGAGACAAGCTCACTCATATGTACAAGGACTAAAACACCCACTACTCGGAGAAGTTGGGGTAACAAAGGTTGCATGGGGGGGAGAGGTACATCAGCATCCCTTAGCCCCATTTGTTTTAATATTATCATAGAAGCAAAATTACATCGACAAGAGCTAGCACTGGCAAATTATCTATTTCTTTCAACAAAAAAAAGTTACAATAACTCCTAGTTGAATTTATAATTTTCCCCCATTATTTAACCAGGACTGGAAGTAAAAGATCGAGTAAGAGCAATGGGGTTAAGTGTAGGATTAACTCCAAATATCAGTGTTAGAGAAGAGTTACTGAACTTGCAGAATTATATTAAACTATTACTTCGTATATGTTTGAATATCTGCTATTGAAAAGAAAATTGATCAAAAGAGTAATCTTTTAACTTTAGGTTGTTTTCTTTTTTCTTTCTTTTTCTTTTTTTTTTCTTTTTGTTTATTTTTTTCTTTTTCGTTATTTTTTTTCTTTCTTTTTTTTCTTTCTTTCTTTTCTTTCTTTCTTTTCTTTCTTTCTTTTCTTTCTTTTCTTTCTTTCTTTTCTTTTCTTTCTTTCTTTTCTTTTCTTTCTTTTCTTTTCTTTTCTTTCTTTCTTTTCTTTTCTTTCTTTCTTTTCTTTTTCTTTTCTTTCTTTTTTCTTTTCTTTCCTTTTCTTTCCTTTTTTTCTTTTCTTTCTTTTCTTGCTTCTCTTTTCCTTTCTTGCTTCTCTTTTCCTTTCTTGCTTCTCTTTTCCTTTCTTGCTTCTCTTTTCCTTTCTTGCTTCTCTTTTCCTTTCTTGCTTCTCTTTTCCTTTCTTGCTTCTCTTTTCCTTTCTTGCTTCTCTTTTCCTTTCTTGCTTCTCTTTCTTTCACTTTTCTTTCTTTCACTTTTCTTTCTTTCACTTTTCTTTCTTTCACTTTTCTTTCTTTCACTTTTCTTTCTTTTTTTTCTTTCTTTTCTTTTTTCTTTTCTTTTTCTTTTCTTTCTTCTTTTCTTTCTTTTTCTTTTCTTTTCTTTTTCTTTTCTTTTCTTTCTTTCTCTTTTCTCTTTTCTTTTCTTTCTCTTTTCTTTCTCTTTCTCTTTTCTTTCTCTTTTCTTTTTCTTTTCTTTTTCTTTTCTTTTTCTTTCTCTTTCTTTTTTTCTCTTTTCTTTTCTTTTTCTTTCTCTTTCTCTTTTCTTTCTCTTTCTCTTTTCTTTCTCTTTTCTTTCTCTTTCTCTTTTCTTTCTCTTTCTCTTTTCTTTCTCTTTCTCTTTTCTTTCTCTTTCTCTTTTCTTTCTCTTTCTCTTTTCTTTCTCTTTTCTTTTCTTTCTTTTTCTTTTCTTTCTCTTTTCTTTTCTTTCTCTTTTCTTTTCTTTTCTCTTTTCTTTTTCTTCTTTCTTTTCTTTTTTCTTTCTTTCTTTTCTTTTTTCTTTCTTTCTTTTCTTTTTTCTTTCTTTCTTTTCTCTTTTCTTTCTTTCTTTTCTCTTTTCTTTCTTTCTTTTCTCTTTTCTTTCTTTCTTTTCTCTTTTCTTTCTTTCTTTTCTTTTTTCTTTCTTTCTTTTTTTTCTTTTTTCTTTTTTCTTTCTTTTCTTTTTTCTTTCTTTTCTTTTTTCTTTTTTCTTTCTTTTCTTTTTTCTTTTTTCTTTTCTTTTTCTTTCTTTTTTCTTTTTCTTTCTTTTTCTTTTTTTCTTTTTTCTTTCTTTTTTTTTCTTTTTCTTTCTTTTCTTTTTTCTTTCTTTTTCTTTTCTTTTTTTTTCTTTTCTTTTCTTTTTCTTTTTCTTTCTTTTTTTCTTTTTCTTTTTTCTTTCTTTTCTCTTTTCTTTCTTTTCCTTTTCTTTTCTTTTCTCTTTTCTTTCTTTTCTCTTTTCTTTCTTTTCCTTTTTCTTTCTTTTTCTTTCTTTCTTTTTCCTTTTTCTTTCTTTTTCCTTTTTCTTTCTTTTTCCTTTTTCTTTCTTCTTCCTTTTTCTTTCTTCTTCCTTTTTCTTTTTGGCTTTCTATCAAGAGTAGAAATACATCCTCACTACAGATATGCCAGTCACCAAATGTAATCAAGTGCTAGATAGCAAATTCATTAAATCCAGCGACTGGAGAGAAACAGAATAATACTACATAAAATGATAATGTTAATCCAATTATACAGTTTCATATATATATATATATATATATGCATGTATCCATTAAAATAAAAATAGGTCCAAGTATTATAGTGCAAAAGATAAAAAGTTTTAAATGACTTGGAAGTAGGATCATACTTTACCAGACAGTTATATTCGAATTCAAATTTGGCATTTTCCTCAAGCTTAACTGCATTGGCTGTATACATAACTATGGAGCTCAACATAACAAATTGTGCTAGATAGCAACTGATTATCTGTCTATATTTTTGAAATGTGGTATTGTAATTATTTACATTGTTCAAACTGTTGTTCTCATCTTTATTGCCATATTCACAATGTTTCGGCCTCATGGACACATGGCCAAGTGGATAAAAGCATTGGCTGGATGCAGTGAATTGACCCAGAAGAGTTGAGAGTTCAATACCTGGTTACTACAGTGGTGAACAAAAAATTGGAGTGTTGCCTCAAAGAGATAACCGAGATATTTGGATGGGGCATGGCACATGGAACTAGAACAATCAACCTCAGTGGACAAAAGGGTTTGTTTCAAAATTCCAATCACTTGGCAATAAAGATGAGGACAACAGTCCAAGCAATGTAAATAATGGCCATTGAACTTACAAGGAGATTCATTCACCCTTTGACAGGTTTTTAATTCCACTGGGTGTCTAATCTGATGGAGTAACTGCTAATGATTCAAATATATTGTAAGTAAAACTGGGTTACATGATACCATCATCACTTGATCTGACATAAGTGTTTACTCCCTACACATATGTATACCAATACATTCTAGGATTAAGTTGGATATGTGTTCATTTGTTATGTATTTTTAGCATATTATTTTTACCTATGTTAAGCTTTCTTTTTTTATTGTTGCTCATTCAAAGTGTGTTGTGTGAATTTGTATTTTATTTGAAGCTATCAATTTTAAGGATGCAATTCAGTGTATCTGTTGTTATATCTTTCCATACAAATCTTAGTATATACAAATGATTGTGAAAGTAATTTGTTAACCATAATAGATAAACTTCTTTTCACATGTATGTATATATGTATTTGTGTGTGTGAGGTTAGCTGGCATTTTAGCCTTTTCTTAAATATATATATATATAGAGAGAGAGAGATTTCTTTTGTTTTCCTGTTTTCTTTTGCTTCATAAGTTTCACTTCAGCTGGTCTATTTTCTTTGTGCATCTCTGTCAGATAATTGCTCTCAACAAAAGTTTAGATTGTAAAATCAGCCATAAAAAAAATCTCGTATAGGAATTAACAACTTTCTTACTGGCCAAAGCAAGTCTGCTCTTTGTAAACAGATTTTATGAAGCTCAATGTCAACAAGCCATTTTCTGTTTGTTTTTGATCCCATCTTGAAATTAGAAACAAAACCAGCTGCCATGGCTTCCCAGTATAAATTATATCTCTCCAGGTTCAATGTATAAAATATTGATAAAAATAAGATTGCATAAAAGAATTAATGAAAAAATGTTTCCTCAAAAAAAAAAAAAAAAATGAAATACAAGAAAAATAACACAATCTTAACTTGTTCTCTTCTACTGTGGATATTTGAACCATTACATGATTTTGTGTGAGTTACTATTAGAAATTACTAAATAATACTCATTATGCACTTTTTTAGTAAAAAGAATTAAATTTATTAAATAATTAAGAATGATTCTAATGTGTGTTCTCATTACTGATGGTTTTTTCTCCTTCATGCCATCTAATGTACATCAGATGTTTATCACCGTCCTGGGTATGACGATAAACTACATCTGTGTCCTGGGTAAGATGATAAACTACATCCAACAGCAAGGCCTCTGATCAGAAGCGTGGAACCACCTCTTAATTGCTGGTGTTTCTGACCTGGGGTTGTAGCACCTGTTAGGGTCTCAGCGATGGGAAAATAGTTAACTCCTAAACTGGGGTCAAAATACTATGAAATTGTAGAAATAGGTTTTAATGCCAGAAATACTTTGTAAAAACAAATAAAATAAATAAAATAAAATATATTACCAGTAATGAATTTTTGAAGGAAAAAATTATTACCAGCAACACTTATTAAAAAAATATTGCCAGCAATACAAACATTTATAGATTTTTTTAAAAAATATTACCAGCAATATATTTTTGGAAAAAAAAGTATTACCATCAATAAAAATTGTTAGCATTAAATAACCCATTGAGGTTGATATGCCATAAAAAAACCTAGAAGATGTTTATCAAAGACAATAGGCAATATACCAAAAGAACCCAAGATACAAGCTACAAATTTGTGATGTCAAAGTCAAGTACAAAAATTTAACAATCTGGGAAATATTTTAACAAGAGACTAAAAATGTGACACAAACATATGAAAGCATATAAAATAGTGAAAGATGTGTTCCCAAAGCTAAGCAAAGTATTAAGAAATGGGAAATTTTCATTACAAACAAAAAAAAGAGCATTGAACTGCTGTGCAATATCTTATATAACACTGAATGCAAGGTAATTTTCTCATAAATGAAAAGAAGGCATGTAGTTCTATAGAAGAATGCTGAAAATATCCAGGTTTTGTGATGTCAACGAACACTCATTCAACACTTTTGTAATGTCAATGAATACTAGTTGTCACTTTCATAATGCTCATCATAATAGTGCCTTTGTAATCGCAGATACAACTATAGTACGCCATTGAACAATACTGGTATCAGACACCTTCAAATAGCACTCGCATTATAATACTTGCTTGAATAGTAATAGAGAATAGAATAGAAAAAGCAGTTGTTAGTCGTCAGCTACTTCCTGCATATATACGGTTCCTCTATGGTCATGTGGTCTACTTAATTCAATAATGGGATTGCCTGTGTTTGCTCACTGGCAATCTATGTTCAAACTCAAGAGTCAGCATTGAAACTTTATTCCTCGATAACACATGGATAGAACATATTATCAATGAGGAAGTTTTAAGGAAAAATGAAACAAAAAAGACAGTATAAGAAAGAGATAGATGAATTTTCTGGAAAACATAATGAGGAAAGCGGGCTTGGAGAACTTGACAGTCACAGGACATATAGAAGGCAAGAGAGACAGAGGGGAAATATCAGGTTACCACCCTGGATGGCAGAACAGGGATTGGGAGGATAGTAAAGAGATATATATTACTTAGAGCTACAAGAGATCATCCATGCCCTGAAGGGATGCATCACCTAAAAAAATAAATAAATTTTAAAGCCATGTTTTTATATAATCTTTTATGTCATTTAGTTGGTCATTAGTAATAATTTCTAGTAAAATTTCTGAGATAAAATAATGTTTCTGTTAGAGATTGGTTCATGAAGATAAGTTTCCTTTGCCTTTGTTGTTTCTTCTATAACATTTTTGCCTTCTTTAGCATAGAAAAAAAAGATAGTGCTGAATTGCTATGTGATATTCATCCTTTTATATAACTCTGAATGTAGGGTAATCTCCCCACGGATGAAAAGAAAAACTGGAGACAATAGAAATGCAGTTCTACAGAAGGATACTGAGAATTTCATGGATAGAGCAAGTTAGCAATGTGAAAGTCTTAAAGAAAAAGAGAACACTTTGGTTCAGAATCAGGAAGAGATAATGCCTTGGATGCATAATGAGGAAAGAGGGTTTGGAAAACTTAACCTACACAGGACACATTGAGACCAAGAGAGATAGAGGAATGTAACAAGCCACTTACTTGACAAGCTTGTGTTAATGGATGGCAGAACAGTGGGGAACAAGAGCCTTAGCAAAATTAAAAAACATGCTAATGACCACAACGAATAGGAAGTTTTGAAGAGCCATGATTGCCTATGTCTTGAAGCAGCAACATCCAGCATTCAGCAATTCATGCTTTATTTACCCATTCCTGTACCTGTCAGGTTCACTATTTATGCAAGGGATTTCACAGCTTATATGGATCTGCCTTTTCAGTTAGTCTGTGTATATTTCTGTCCTGTCTAATTCAGGGCTTGAACTCAGGACATCCATACAACTAGATGATTTTACTAATATTTCCAAACACAAGACAGTTACCATAGGTGGTTCTTCTATGTGCATGTCCCTTCAGGATGTTAACAATCATAATTCTCTACAATTTTCTGTCTTTTGTAGCTTAGCTCTTAATAAATTTTGTCTTTTACTTATCTTGCCTAAAATTTGTTCCTCCATCCATTTACTGAAGCTCACTAGGTAGGGTATGCATTGTTTTCCTCTTGCCTTCAATCTGTCTTGTGAGTATTAAATTTTCCAACCTGTCTTTCCTCATGTGCCATAGAAATTTACAAAATTTAAATAGTCATGTTTATTAAATTTAAAATCTGTTCTTTTTTTTTTTAATTAATGTCTTTCATATCAAGTTCTTACATAAGTTTGGCTTACTAACTGAGATGCAAGAGTTTTGTCATGAATGATATACTAAATTTGTTTGTTATATCTACTTAACCTTTTAGACTAAAATATTACTAAAATAATCTAATTGCCCACTGGCAATCTATGTTCAAACTCAAATGTCGGCAGTGACACTTCATTCCTATATAACACATGGATTGAACATATCAACAAAGAAGTTTTAAGGAAAAATGAAACAAAAAAGACAGTATCAGAAAGAGAGATATGATTTTTCTGGAACACATAGCTTGTGTTAATGGATGGCAGGACAGTGGGGAATGAGAGCCTTAGCAAAATTAGAAAACTTAGATTAAAGAGAGGACTGAATTGCTATGTGTTAATAGATGGTTTAATTAGAGATTGAGTCATGAAAATAAGTTCTGTTATTTAACAGATGTAGCTTAGCTCTTAATAAATTTTGTCTTTTTGTTATCTTGCCTAAAATTTGTTCTTCCATCCGTTTACTTATTTCTAACATTTATATATAGAAAAATACTTGTAAAAATAAGAAACAGCAAAACATGAAAACAACAAAACAATTATTATTTTTCTAGTTGTTACATGGTGTTGGGAACATGAGAGTAATACTGGGTAAAATTTTGAGTTTGGGGTTAAATGTAGATCAAATATGGATCAGAAGCTGACAGAAGGATAAGATAAAGAATAAGTAAAAAGTATCTTTCCTGTATTGTTTTTTTCTTTTTAATAGATGTGTGTAATGAATGTCCACATAATTTAAATAAAAAAAAAATACAAGTGTCTGGGTTTCTCATACCTCGAATTTTGTTGAGTACTAAAAGATAAATGTTACTATTATGGCCTGAAAAAGGAAAAGGACATGAAATTTTTGTTGACACATTTGTCAATGATAATTCCATGTGAACTGCTTCTCCAATAGCGAGAATGACATGTGTTTCTGTGGAGAGGGGGAAAGTGGGGTCAATACTCATTAGTTTAGAATGAGTGAATTAATGATAATTTTAATTGTTATAATTATTTTATTGACACTACAATTAATTTTTATTTATTTTTATGGACACAACAGATGGCAGTCTAATACCTTTAATGGACTTATATATTGTATTAATGTTTTTTTTATCTTTGAAAAATATCACATCACTCAGGTTTTTCAAATCATGTCTCCCATTAGAGACTAGATTTTGTTCCATGTAAATTTCAGCTTTTCCCAAAACTAAAATCTCTAATGAAAAGGGACAATTTAAGACTATGGATGATATTAAAAAAAAATCTGAGAAAGCAGCTGCTAGTAATCATAAGAGAGCTTTGCAAATTATTTTGAAAAGTAGAATACATGCTTTGATAAGTACATGAAGTCATTAAATGAATGCTTTGGAGGGAACTAAGGTACCATTGTCTGAGGGAGGAAATTTTTTGTTTAATATTAAAATGGATAGATACTTAATGAACAAACCTGGTATATCAGTTTCTATATCTCGGCCTTCAAAAATATCTTCTGAGAAATTTCTTCCGTTCCTTACTCATTTTGCCATGAAGGTTTACATTTTCAGATTTGCTTTCAACAATATTATTACAAATTAATATTAATGATACTGAATGCTTTTTAAAATATTAATAATGAGTCAGTACTTAAATGAACATTATATATCAGTTTAAATATCTCAGGCTTCAAAAATACCCTCTGTGAAGCTTTTGACTAGTTTTGCCATAAAGGTTTACATTTTCACATTTACTTAAAATTATCAATGTTATCAAATTCTTGCATTATTTACATTATTTGGACTGTTATCCTCATCTTCATTGCCATATTCACAACATTTTGCCCACTGTATGCTCTGGCCTTCTTCAGGTGATTGGAATTTTGAACTGAACCCTTTATTTCATCCACCAGGGTAGATTCCAATCACCTGAAGAAGGCTGAAGCATAAAGTGTGGATACATAGTGAATATGGCATTGAAGATGAGAATAACAGTTCAAATAATGTAAATAATGCAAGCAATCATCATATCTCATCTCTGAGATATAGACAGTTATCAAATTCTTTTTAAATCATAATACATGGTGTCTACAAAGTCATTAGACAAACAGAAAAATTTACTAAAATTACACTTATTGCCACATCACGTTGAAAAACCAGTTCCCAGATAATCACTGAAGTTAAGCAATGTCGAGTCTGGTTAGTACTTAGATGGATGACAGCTTGGGAATAGCAGGTGTTGTAAGCTTAGATGTGCAGGTGGTGTAATGGATAATGGCTTGGAATTATTAATCTGACAGAGGAATTGCAATTTGCGTTGGGTTTATTATATTCCCTTACGTCAAATACTCTTTGAAAATATATGAATCCACCTCTTCTCGCCCCAGCTATGGGTTAATTAGTAATACTTGTATCACTAAAATCATTATCTTTACATACAAAATATTTAGATTTCAGCATTAAATAACCCATAGAGGTGTTGATATGCTGCTAAACAAAAAAATTAAAATTAAAAAAGAAAGTGGATACTGTTGAAATGTTTACATAATATGAAGTAAATAGTGAAGTTTATATACAAATAGTTAATAAATTTCTATATGGGCCTCACTAGTTGCATGAAGGACATCTAAACCATACTTAATTTTTGTCTATGTAATTCTTTAATTGTGACCTGAAACATAAAAACATAACATTAATAAAACTAACAATATCATTAAAAGAACTTTAATAACTTATTAATATGCTACAAAAATAAAAGTTTTCTGTAATGACTTTTTGTAGTTGTCTAAAGACTTAGTGGACACTGTATATCCTGCTTTTTGTATCTCAAAAGTAGTAAATCAGCAAATACAATCAGATGTTTTAAAAATATAAATAGAAGACTGTATAAACCAAGCCTTTCCCTTGAAGAGATTTTTATAGTCAATTGATTGATAACAAAATAGTCATAGATCGGAAATCAATGATTGGTTATTTTATTAATGCCTGAAACCAAGGCAAGAACCATGTTTGTCTTTTTCCTAATTGTAAACACAATACAGAAGAACGGACAAATGGTCAGCATACAACTTCCTCCCAGTCTATGCACTTATTCTCTGACCTATCGATCTCTTTTCCAGTAAAGAGCCATTAGCAAAATAAACAGCACTAATTGTTGGCAAACTTATTGACCAAATGAAGGAGCAGACTAAAATGCTAGCTGTCCTTGAATGACAGGCTTCATTGTAAGCATGAGTTCAAGCCATACATAGAGATATAACCTCTAACATATATATATATATATATATATATATTATATTTATGAAAGTGCAAGGTGTACATATGCGAAAGAGAAACATTGTCAAGACAGAATAATTGGAGTGATAGGCTAAATAAGAATATGTTTGTATAAATTTCTCTCATTTTTTTTTTGTGTATATATATATATATATATAAAAATTTCGTACATACAGTGCTGGTGTTAACAAAATGGTGTTCAATGTAATATAACAGAGCTATTAAGTATATATTAATAAATATATATTAGGACTTTGATGCACAATGTAATCTTCAGGTGCTGAATAACCTCATTGTGTATGAAACTCTCAGTCATGCTACGAGTGAGGAAAAATATATTGTCATCCACAGACAGACTGTTTCACTGTATCATAGCTCATCAAATCATCTAGTGTGGCTAGACATCAAGTTGACTGTAGCTAGGATCAAAACCCAGTCAGAGAATCTACCCCTAAGCTGTTGGCACATGGCAGGGATGAAGGTTAATTTAAGCATATTTATTTTTAGATGAACATACCAGTAACTGAGAGAATTTGATTCGTTTTATCGAAGAGTATTGCATTAGTAGCAGTAATAGTTACTGTTTACAAACTCACACTTCCTTCCCAGAGAGCTCAACCGAAATAATTTTTCAGGATCATATATATATATATATATATATATATATATAGTTGAACCAAAGTACAACACACCTGGTAATTGCATTTAAGAATGAAACACTGTCGATGCTGGGTTTTGACCTCAATGTCCTCTGTTATATTTACATATGCTCTATCCCTGATATTGGATACTTTAGCCCATAAATATAACATAACTTTTATACCTTAAAACTATATTTTTATTACATTTAGTTTTTTATAAACAGTAGAGCACTTTTGCTTTATTTATAACCTATCAATGACAGAAAAATTTATATAGTCAAACCAAAACACAACATATGGCCTAATGATTGCATTTAAGCATGAAACAGTGTGTCAACATTGGGTGATGACCCTCAGTGTCCACTTTATGTGTGTGTGTGTGTGTGTGTGTGTGGTTAATATAATGGCTCTCAGTGTTGTGAAAACTGAAATCATTAAGCTAAGTTCCATTTCCACTCAATTCTGTTTCATTCACTTCATGCTAATTCTCTTGAAAACGGTATAAACTCATCTTGCTCCAGCTATAGGTTAAACAGCAGACCAGACTTTTGTAGCAGACAGTTTGACAGCAGGAAAATTCTGAATTAAAATTTGAAGAGGGCTATTTGGAGACTTTGTAGCACACGGTGCACTATCTTTGTTATCAATGCTTCCAAAAAATATGACTTTGTTCTACACAAGACTTCACAGCTCTAATTGAATCATCTGTAGGGAATCTCATAGTTAAGTTCTAAACTGAATTATTACATCATTATGTGTCAGTATCATCAGCAGAGTCCAACATAATCATATGCATATCTCAGTTAGTTGCACATATGAGTTTGTAATATTTTTAAGTATATATGAATATCCTTTTATAGATATGAATGGATTCTCCGATTGAGAATGATGGATGAGGGTTCAGTAAATTATAAAGTTTTTTTGTTTGTTTTTCTTTTTTTTTACTGAACAACCTGTTCAAACAAATTGTTTACAGTGGTCAGTTGCCTGTGCCTTGCAATGCACACTCACTCCATTACAGCACCATTCCCTGTACTGGTGCACTCTGGGTCCCATGTTAGATGATCCTATAATTGCAGGCTTTTTGAATAGGAGCCTTTCATCTTCTAGCTGCATGCTAGCCGTTTGTTCCTATAAGAAGCTCCTCTACCTTTTGCTGAAACTCTACAGGACTGTTTAGATTCAGTTTTCCTTCTACAATGCTGGTTGCCAACCAATGCTATAGTGCACAGTTTGTTCTTCTATTTACCCATAGCTTGGGGAGAAGAGATGAACTCAAACCTTGCCCAAGAGTATCTGTGCATAAATAACAAACTTGAGTGAAATTCGGTCAGTTTTATCATTCCTAGCCATTATCTACAACACCATTTGCACATGCAATATATATATATATATATATAAAAATGTGTGTGTGCTCACATATACATACACACAATGTAATAAATATAGTTTTAGATATGTAAATAAAAAAGTAGATAAATAATAATAAAAGTAAATAAAAATAATGTAATTTCTTTTTAATCTTTTCACCCCCAAGCAGGGCAATAATGCCACTAAGATGCAAGGAGCTACTGGAAGTGAAAGAGAATGTTCTTTCCTCATTATGTGCATTAAAGATTTCAACTTTAAGATACAGTGGGTACTGAAAACTGGTGCAAATTCAAAGTAGGAGCAGCTGAAATATCATTTTAAAAATATTGCTGTTGATTTAATTTTCAAAGCAATTAATGAAACCTTTTTTCAATCTGTTTTTCTCTTAGGTTTTCTTTCTTGTATGTTATTTTAAATAGCATGAACAAAAATTAAATTTCCACCATTCACAATTGGTTATATTAGAAATACCAGAATATGTAAAAAAAATAAAATTTGTCAGGTTTTAATAATGTTCATTAACATGAGAATTTTATTGGATAAATCACATGAAAATTGTGGTCTCGGATTGATCCAACCAAAAGATTTTAAAGTTAGATGCTATAAATTCTTTGGATATATTGTCTGCTACAGATAGGAAAGTGTCCAAAGGTACACAAGAATTTCACTCATTTACATCACACTTGCAATAAAAGTTATATTTAATATAAATTCTTATCTCATTTTCCTCCATTTAAATCCTGATTATTCTTTGACACCTCAAATACTTTGTGTTGAAAGAAAATTAACAAAACTTGCCTTTTTTTTAACTACCCATATTTTTTCTCAACTTCTCTTGAGACTAGTAACTACTACTTCTTAGATATTTTCTAATTATTTTTTTATGGTAACCAAATCTTGGCATCATATGATGTATTTCTCTTATTGCCATTCCAGGCATCTGCAAATCTTCCTGAAGTGCAAACTATAACTGATATCATGACTGATTCCACAAAATGTGTTACTTATCTTTGCCACTGATACATGAAAACACAGATAAAACCAAATCCTACATATCTTTAACTATATATATATATATATATATATATATATATACACCTCTCATAAATCTGACAATATATTAGTCACCATAAGATATTAGCAACAATAACTAATAAAATATTATGGTTATGACATTATTTATAATCAAACTAATGTTTTCATCTTTGTTGGTATTATCACAACAATTCAGCAATTGTGCTCTTCTCTAGGTGCCTGTCAAGCTGGGTAACCCTGAAGGATTTTTGAACTGAACCCTTTATTTAATCTATGAGCTTGGTGAGATTTAAGTTCCACTTGAGCACAAACTGCTGCTTTGTGGAACCAATACCAAAGATCAGTACTTAACCTGTTCAATAGAGGATTAACCATTATCTTCCTGTATATACCCATAAACTGTACCTCTTACTCTATAACTCTCTATCTCGAGTAGCTCTTGGGCTTTGTAAAGAGTGAACATTATTGTAAAAAAAAAAACAATTGAAATTCCAAGCTAGTCTGTTGTGTTCATTTTTGCACTACTTCTCTTGGAAAAGGCATGAATCTATCTTCCCTCTACTATTTATAGTCACTCAGTTATTGCTCACCCTGTTTCTACTAAGTCTGTACTATCTAGCCTAGGGATTGAACTCAAAATTACTATGTCGACAAATTTATGAACCAATGCTTTAACCCTGTATCTAGAGATTAGACCCTTAACTTCTATCCTGCTTGCTGCTTCTGCTGCTGTGATGTTCGATTACAGTCACCATGGCTTCTCTTATTTTTACTGCTACTATTTCACTGTCATTTTTCTGTATATACTTTTATCAATGGTTCCTACATGGTATTTATTTCTATGCTAGGCCTACTGAGGAGACCTTCATAACTTAGGACATGTGCTGATTCCTTCAAACATCCGACTTCCCAGTATTCTTTACTTTATTCCAGAAGTATTAATAACTGCATTTTCCTTCCATACATGATCAGCTATACCTGATTTCATTATCTCACCCCTAATTAGTTTTTTCAATACACCTTAGTTTTAGTGGGTGACTCATTTCACCTTCATATTCCTTGCAACAATTGAAATGGGTGGAATACACACAGTTCTTGGTCATGTTCTTTTTTGTGTTAAGCTTTACTTGGCAGATATTTCTCTTTAAAGTGAAATTGTTTTTGAATATTGTCCTGATATTGTATAGACCACAAATTTCCTGAATCCTTTCTGACAAGGTGTTGGTTTTAGGGAGACTGACCATGGCAGTTTTCTGATCCTCTTTCTCAATTCTTCTACTTTTGCCTGCAGAAACTGATGTTATATTTGCAGAATAGTTATTATGAAGGGTATATTTGATGCTGATAATTTCATGTTGGTATGTGGCATGGACAGCGGAATGAGAATCTACCCTTGCATATCATATAAAGGATTCACTAAGAAATTTGTTGAATGCTACCCGGATTTACAAACAGTTGAAGAAGACCAGAGGGTTCAACAGGCAAAATGTTGGGATAATAGCATCAATGGTGAGAAATATAGTGTTCATTTTAATCATCCCAGAACTTCAAACATTTATTACAATATTGTATAATAAAAATTACATGATGAATAAAGAATTCTTTCTATCACAACATTAAGATGTGGTTTTGTTTACCTCAATAAATCAAATTTTTTCACTTAACTCATTACAGCTTCTTTTTGCCATGACTGAATTGTCAACATCTCTACACTTGGAATTTGAAATCATTAGGAAGTAAAATTTAGAAATTGTTTATTTCTCAAAATGACTGCATTTCACTAAAAATTCTATACATCAGATCACTTCAGGATGTTGGCTCTCTACAATTTCCTGTCCTTTGTAGCTCTTAACAACTTTTGTCTTCCAAAACCCTCTCTGCCATCCATTTGCTCAAACTCACCAGGTAGATCATGTGTTGCTTTCCTCTGACTTCCTTACCTTCAATCTATCCTGTGAGTATCGACTTTTCCAAGCCCTCTTTCTTCATTATGTGCCCCAGAAATTTGAAGTCTTTGAGTCAGGAGAATAACATTTAATTATAAGTGTTTGCTATGAATATTTTCTCGTAATACTAAACTGTTCAATTATAAAGACAACCTGCCTTATCCTCCAAAAATATTAGTTGACAGATTTTTATTTTCTATTTTTTTGGGGAAAAAATACAATCTTTGTTATTATAAAATAAAACTTAATAATAAGTTTATTCATCATTTGTGTTTTTCTACTGCAATTATTTCTATAAACAGTAAAGAAAATAAGCCTGTTTGTACATAAAGGCACATTTAGACACACATACATCTAACTTTCTTTCCTTACTGTTTATAGAAATAATAATTGCAGGAAAAAAATCAGATGATGAATAAATTTATTATTAGGTTTTAATTTATAATAACAAATCCTAGGCTCTAACTTTTGACATATTTTGACATATTTAAGAAGACAGAAATTGCACATAAATACAGCTATATATATATATATATATATATATATATATATATATATATATAGCAGACAAGGAAGATTTAATTAATTTTTTATTTAGTTTTTCCAGCATCCTTACTTTTTCCATCTTGTAGGAGTAAGGGAATACAAAAAATTTATATAATTTTCATTGTACTTCAAAAATTAAATCATCCTTGTCTGCCATATTTAATGAAAGATGTTTAAAAAGAAAGGTTGCTAGCCAAATATATATATATATATATATATATATATACAAATGAGAGAAAGAACAAATAGATTAAAAATCCACAATTCAAAACATTTACTTTTTAAAGTAGAGCAAATTTTTTTTTATATTCTTATTAAGAGATTATAATAAAAACATTTTTAAATAACTACACAAAAGCTTTCATGTTTCAATACTATGATTATACTTCCTCAGGCGGTGGTAGTTAACTGGTTATAAAAGGGTTTCTTAGGGAAATTTAAAAACAAATCATTTCTTCTTTTTCTAAAGTTAAAAAGGGGGTGCATAAGGTCAGAAATTAAAAATAGACTTGAGGATATGTCTGCATTAACCAATTAAATGTCAGATTTATGCTAAATTATTATTTGGCAGTTTAAAGTTAATTCACTCCTTTAGTTTAACTTCATTTTTGTCAGCAAATTTGCTTACTTGTAATTTTGAGATATATATATATATATATTTACATACAAGGAGATACTTTAAAGTTCTCTGTCTCACCCACTTCCTAAAATCTGAACAAAAATCCAAATTTTTTTATTTCTTCCTTTCTTGCTTGTGCTGAGAATGTTCTGCACTTCTTATATGTGCACACACACACACGCACATATATATATATATATATATATATATATATACTGTAAACACCAAGCAGTGACAATCTGTTTCATACACTCTATCCCTGTACTTTTACCCATAAATATAGCATACTTTAAAAGAAAATTTTTATCATATATATATATATATATATACACACACACACAAAAAAAAAGAGTGAAAGATTTATACAGACATATGTTTACTTAACCTGTCACTCTAATTATTGTTTTGACCATGTTTCTGTTTCATATATTTTCATCCTGCACTTTCATAAATAGTATTTATTCTAAATTGCTTCTTCTCTTGTCTGTAAAGTTCAAAGCACAAATTATAGTTTACAGCCTTGTTTCTCACCTGTAACCTTTCTATGAGTTAATGTTGAGCTACTTAACAAGATATTTTTTTAACATCTTTTTTTTTTTGAAGTTATTTGTTTTCATTGTCATCAACATATTACAGTTCATATAGTTGAAGTGATATACCTGTTTACCTTTGTTGAACCACATCCTCATTTTGTTCTCTCCTAATATTGTTACATCCAAACCAAATGTTGCTCATATTTCATGTAACAGATGTTATAAAAACAATAAAAAGTCCTTTCTTTAGACATTTATCTAAAATGTAAAGTAGTAATTTAGTGTAGATTTAGCAAGATAAATGTTAGTTTTCCACAACTCAAAAACTAAATCCCCATTCTCAAATTGATCTAGTTAGAAGGTTAATTGCACATTTTTTTTCATGCACAGGAAGCCAAGTATCTACAAGTAATTGCACATACCTACACACACACACACACACACACACATATATATATATATATATATATATATATATGGGTTGAATTTTATAAAACCTCTTCTCTTTAAGGCTAATAGCTTCCACGCGCCCCTGACGCCTGTCTCATGCCTTTCGTCTGACTGAAACACTGAAATGGATAAATTCTGTATTAATTTTCTGACAGCTGTCACAGTTAAATTTCTAATTCTGACACAGACTCTGTCTATATACCAGGGTTGAATAAGACTGACAAAGTTTTGATTGATTGAAACAGTTCTATCCCCCATATGAGGTAATTTGGGATTTTTATATGCAATACTATTTATTGCATCTGCAATAATAAATACATTGAGCTTTTTTTGTGGATCAGTTTTAATATTTTATATTACTAGGATCCACTTGGATTATATACCAACAGATTTATTACCTTCACTATATATATATATATATATATATATATATATGCTGAGGAACATATTTTCCTTTACTTGGATTTATTGAATGTGCAGACCAGTTGGCATAATATACACTGTTTCATAAATAAAAATAGTGTGTTTATTTCAAACATACATTATCCACTATAACAACAGTTGAAAATGTGTGTGTGTGTGTATATATTTATATATATATATATATATATTTATATATATATGGTGTTTGCCAATTTGTGTCCATGTACAAGCATTACTAAATATCTTTTTGGAGAATATCTACTGATGAGCTGAATGAATGTGGCTCTTTAGCCCATCAAGGGACCCACATACACTGGCACAAAGAGGACACTTAAGAGGTTCAACAGTGGGTGGTGCATTATGATGTAATTTAAAATATTGTCTGAGACCACTTCTGGACCCGCATATATTACCACAAATATCACATTACAATTGCCGCCTTCTGTTGGCACACTCTCAAGTGACTGCTTAGACCAGCCATCAACAAACACACTCTTCCACAATCTGTACCCATCAGATCAAGCTGTCTGTGGGTGTCTTCAGGACATATATATATATATATATATATATACACACACACACACACACACACACACACACATACATATATACATATATATATATACGCACACACACACACAATCTTTCTCTCTCTCACTATATTTTTATTAGTTTATCAAATGTGAAATGATGTATTTTATAGTAAATGAATAAAAGACTTCTGAAATGGTAACTAATTTATTTAGTTGAAATAGGCACCATGTTGATGAATGACTGTTTTTCAACATACCACTAAATTCTTGATCCCATCTTTAACATAATTCTTATCCTTTGATGTGATAAGGAATTCAAATACTTTGATTACCTTTTCCTTATTGAAGAATGTTTTATTGCATATGAAAAGCTCAAATTGCTGAAATAATTGATAATCAGTAGGAGAGATATCAGGTGAATATTGAGGATGAGGCAAAATTTCATAATTCAGGCTATGCAGCCTTTGAACAATTGATTGAGAAGTGTGTTGTCGTACATACAAATGTTCAAAATGTCCTCTGCTTGCTTCTACACATGCATGCACCCATCAGATCATTGACTGGTGCACCTTTTCAAATACTTCCACACTGTGTTGAATGGTTTCACAGGCCCCCATGACAAGTTGATAAAGCATCTCTTCATTATTAATGTCGACTGCATAAAACAATTTTTTAGGTAGCCCAACAGATAAAAATACAAAGTATTGAGGTTGGGGAAACATGAAGGCCATAGAACCAGTTTTTCCCTACCTACTCTTGTTTCATGGTAGATGTCAGTCAGTGCATCACGAACAATGTAACTAAAATGTCCTGGAGCCCCATCATGCATGAACCACATGCATCTTTGTTTTAGCAGGGCTATATCTTCCAACAGGTTTCAAAGTATACCAAAAATAAAGTCCCTGTAGACAGCTCCTGTAAGACATGCTAGGAAAACACATGGACCTACCAGTCAGTCACCTACAATTCCAGCCCACACATTAATCATAAATTGATGCTGTATTCTGCTATGAGGATTCCAATCTGCCCACAAATGTTGGTTGTTTAAATTTGTTATTCCAATCTCTTCCAAATGTTGCCTCATCTGTAAACAAGCCTGAAGAAGCAAAAAATAGATTGGCAGTTTGAGCAATAAACCATCAGCAAAAGTTTTCCCCTGGTGAGTGATCAGAGGGTGAAAAACTCTGTGCACATTGCAAATGGTACAGATAGGGGAGCTGCTCATGAAGTACCCTCCATGCAGTACTATGAGTTGCCTGACATGCTAGGGTCACTTGACATGTGCTGATATCTGAATCATGTCCAACAGCCTGTAGAATGTGTTCTTTGTGGTCAGGCTTACAAGCAGATCTTGGTCTTCCTTGATCCTGTCTCAGTAATGCAATGATAAACAGCAGCAAGGTTGGATGACTCAGTCTGATTCAACCATTCAGCCTCCATTTACGTCCATTACCATTCACACAACTGTATGTAAAGATCATATCTGCCTGCTCACAATATGAATATCCTGCCATTATTAAACAGAACACTTCTCAGTTAACTCACTACTACCCACATTAAACATTGAAAACAGACTAGCCACAAATGTACATGACTGACAGATGTAACCTAGTCTATATGGCAACACATTACCATCTATCATAAACTTTCTTTAAACTTATTAACTCAAAAATGAAGGATTTGTGGACATATGTTTATATCAACTTTTGTCCTTGTTTTGGGGTGAGGAACCTGCTCCCAATGTTCATGAAAGTATTTTTGATGCACCCTGTATATTTTGATGCACACTGTATATATACAACAAACTAGAATATTGGTAAAACAAACACAAAGAGTGGCATGTGATTAAAAATAAATAAAACAATAAACTAAAACCAGGAGAAAAAATCACAAAGGAAACATAGTGAGAAGAAAATACCAAAAGTCAGACCCTCTACAGAAAAATTAATAAACAGTGCTCTCTGTGTAAATGAGCAAAACAGAGTAATATAGTTACCTAGTGACACAACTCAAAAGGAGACAAAGATCAGTGCACTACTTGAGTTTCATGCTGCTGTGATCATCAGGCATTCTGATCACCAGTAGCATGAAACTCTAGAACGTCTGTATATATGATTAAATAATGAATAAGTAGGAAAACCTTTATAAACTTAATGTCTTGCTATTATTTGGTTTCATAAGAAATTCTTTCAAATATATTAAATCATAGATGATCAAATAAGAAACACGTAGGAAAACCTTTATAAATTCAATCAGAAACTTTTGATTAAGCCAAATAGCAGAATGTTACATTTATAAATGTTTTCCTATATATTTCTTATTTCATCACTTTATCAGATTTAATCCATTTTTATAGGGTGGGGGGCGATTGTCACCATTTCCTATTTTTAATTTTGTATATTTGTGTTGTTTGTTTTTATGAACTGCACAGTATAGTAGGGTCACTTGGGCACCACCTGTGAGAAAAAGAGCACCATAACGGAATTCACTCATCAGAAATTTGAAAATGGCATGCTGTACTTCTTGACATTCGCACCAGAAGCTTCAATACAAATATTTCAGAGCATTTGGGTGTCTATCTGATAGTGCAAAGGATTTGAAAAGGAGTTTGATGAGAAACGTTGATTATGAAGCTGTTTGGAGTGATCACTAGTTATGGCAACATTATGCCTCCATTCATCTTCCTGCAGGGCCTTAGACTCAACACAGAGGACTACATCAAGTGCCTTGAGGAGGTAGTGCTGCTCTGGGTCAAGATCCTATGTCTGGCAACAGAACTCTGCATCATGCTACAAAAGCAAGAGAACCCAGTCATGGCAGTGAGACAATTTCTGCGACTACATCACTCCTTACATCTAGCCACTTAACTCTCCAGAGGGCAACTCCCTTGATTATTATGTACGGAGTGAGTGACCAAACAAAACTACGTGTAACACCAAAGATGAACTGAAGGCAAGGACTATTGCAGTATTCATTAAATTAAACAAGGAAACCATCCAGAAGAGTTTCAGGAGATTCTGAAGTCATCTGGAGGCCATGGTTGAAGCCAATGGTGATTTTATTGAATAGATTTACACTCTTGTATCTGTCTATATTTCCGAGACAAGGTATTATGTACACTATTTACATTATTTGGACTATTGTCCGAATCTTTGTCGCCATATTTATTACGTTTTGGCCATTGTACGCTCCAGCCTTTTTCAGGTAGTTGCAATGTCGAACTGAACCCTTTATTTTGCTCACTGGGGTAGACTGTTCTAGTTTTACGTGCCATGTTTAATGAATGTCAGTTAAGAGTTTTTCCTGTTAATTCCCCTCTGCAAGTTCTCCACTGCCTTAACCGGGTATTGAACTCACACTCTTTGGGTCCTGTCACTGGATCTAACCAACGCCTTTATCCACTGTCCTTGAGGACATATGTGTATGAATTTCTGGGTATTATAAATCACAGCAACCATTTTTACCATTGCTCATATTGCAATTTTTGCTGTTACCATTACATGTTTTTTCCAGAGCTCATATTGCAATTTTTGTTGTTATTATTGCTTTTTCTCTGGCACTCCTTATTACTGGTTCTCATATTGTATTCATTTCTATGCTTGGTCGGCTCAGATTTAAACTTTAGTATCTATCAACCTATATATATATATATATATATATATATATTGCGTGTGTGTGTGTGTGCATTTATATGTTCACAAATCTAGAAAAAGATTTATCTGACATTATTGCTCATTACTAGAAATGTTATATTTAGATGGTACACGTTTGAGTAAATATTGTTTTTTTTTTTTTTGAAACATTGAAATTAGTATCTACTAACCTAGAGATTGGAAATCAATAGGCATGTTTTCTTTAATAAGGTCTGATCTCAAGACTTGTCTATATTAATTCACCATTTAAAGAAAAATATTAAAAAAACAGGTATGTTTACTCAAAAATGTGTACCAACTGTTTATAGTAATAAAAATCTATAGGACTAAACGAATGTGTATTCATAGAGACATATGCCTACAAATGGCTGTTACATGAATCTTCATAAAATATATATACCCACAAACATGTGCATTATTATATACAAAGCAGTATCAGAATATTCCCAGATAATATAAATTTCTGCCGTATTAGTTGTTATATGAACAAGGATCAATTCATTCATAACGGATCTGAGGTTTTTGTGTAATATTTGAATTGTTTGCGAGATGGATGTCTCGCCATTTAAAATCATTAACCTTTGCATTAGTTTTGTATGAATAATTCATGTATTTGTAAATTGATTGCACGTTTATTGTAATTTAAATATCTGATCCATGTGCGTCTTTTGGTTAATAAGTGCGACATTACTGTAATTATTGAACAATATAGTTCATGCCACTTTGACAGTAAAATTTACCAGTAAAATAATTTGTTCATTACCATATTTGGTATAAACGCAAACATTTTAAAAAAAGAAAAATTCAAAATCAAACTTAGCATTGCTTTGTGCACGTTCAAAAACCAATATCTCATTTTCAATAGCATTTCGGATACAATACACATATATTTTCGATGTCCTCTTATTACTAAGAGAAAAAAACAAGAACAACATCTATTATATACCTGAAGATGTCTGTAGGAACAGACGAAAGCTTGTGTAAAAAATAACAACTAATACGGCAGAAATTTATATGAACAAGGATCAATTCATTCATAACGGATCTGAGGTTTTTGTGTAATATTTGAATTGTTTTGCGAGATGGATGTCTCACCATTTAAAATCATTAACCTTTGCATTAGTTTTTGTGAATAATTCATGTATTTGTAAATTGATTGCACGTTTATTGTAATATTATATATATATATATATATATATATATATATATATATATATATATATATATATATATATATATATATATATATATATATATTATAAACTATAATATTATATATATATATATATAAATTATAAATTATATATTATATATATATATTATAAACTATAATATATATATATATATATTATAAACTATATTAATATTATATATATATATTATAAACTATAATATATATATATATATTATATATATTATAAACTATAACTATAATATATTATAAACTATAATATTATATATATATATATATATATATAAACTATAACTATAATATATTATAATAATATTATATTTATTACTATAAATAATATTTTATTACTATAAACACACACACACACGGTGGTGTAATGGTTAGCAAGCTTGTCTCGTTAGAATAATTACGACTGATTAGTGAGTTCAATCCTCACTGGGTGCCTCATAATTTCGGCCTTGTGCTGTATCCAGGCTACACTTGGAAAATTATATATATATATATATATATATATATATATATATATATATAAATAAACGTACATATAAGTTTTAGATTAAAATAAAATTCTTTTCATTTTTCATTCAAAATACTATAATTTAGGAATACGTTTTCACAACATTGCCCACGTGACACCGATGTGATCATAATGAAACGGAACACTGATCTTGAAAAATTTCAGTTGTCTGTTTTGATTAGTCTTACTCTTATGTCCATCGTCTTTCCATGTTGAATTAAATATAGTCTAATGTTAATTATGTTTTATGAATATGTCCTGAAGATGGTCTACTAGACCGAAACGTCCGACATTGACATTATATTAACATTAAAATAGCATAATTGCATATTAGGATTTTTGTTTGTTTTTTCCGTATATTTTTCTTCATACTGTTGAATTTATATCCATATATTTATATATATATATATATATATATATATATATATATATATATATATATATATATATATAGTGGGTTCACACGTTTGAATAGACATCCTCATTTTCTTTTTGTATTTTGAAAGCCACCCAACAGGGACTGAACCTGTATTCCTTTTACCCTGGGAAACCATCTTTAAACTAGGTTTGTTTAACCTCTCAGCTACAGGAGACCACATAGCAAACCAAGACTCAATTATCTTTTAAAAAAATGCACATCTTTCATTGGGACCTTTCAAAGCCAGTGTCTGATAACTTCATTTTCATACCAGAATTGAGCCTTGATTTACTGTGAGATTCTTTTTTGACTGAGTAGATAATTCTAAAATAGGAATAATAAGCTTCAGTATACATTTTGTTAGTAACTGAGATTTGACTTTGTTAGCAGTAAAAGGGAGAAATTCTTTTACTGTTATTTCACACTGTAAGCGAATTTTTCCCCATATAGAAAAAAAAATTAGTGAGGGTTATTAGATGCACAAGAAAAAAAGGACTCTTACTTGGTGTGAAGTTGAACAGGAAGAATTTGTTTATTTCAATAATAAAATTGGAAAGGAATGAAGTGTATGATGGTTTGCTCAATGTAATTCTTTCAAGCAAATTTTTTCCCTATAGGAATAGATATGTTTGCGTATCATTTGGTTCACATGCCTCCACGATCTTTTGAACAGGAGAAAATGTTTATCCCTTGGTTCCTTCTAAAATCTTTTGAACAGGAGAAAATGTTTATCTCTTGGTTTCTACTTTTAACATCACTGCCTAAACTCTGAAATTTTATTTACTATTTATTTTTCCTCAAGAAGAGTAGACATGCTCTCCTCTCATTCAGTTCACACTCATCTCCCGGTCTTTTGAACAGGAGTAAAGGTTTATCCCTTGTTTTCTGTTTAAGATTGGATTTCTGGTTCCTTTTTAAAGTTCTTTTTTCATTTTCTATCACTTCTAATAGCCCCTTGAATCTTGGGTGCATTATTGCCTTCCTTGGGATGAATTGATTAAAAAAGAAAATTTAAATAAAAATTAAGCTGGATAAAGTGAAAGTGTTACTTAAAAATGGGACTTAGAATTCATAAAATAAAAAATGTCTTTGTTAGATGAATACAATGAAAGATCTCTTGTAATTATGAATGTTCTGACCTGTCTTCAGGCAAGGTCAGTCATAGCAGTAGTGAAGAATGTAGTTACTGAAGAGGGCCAAAAGTGGAATTTTGGTAGCAGGGATGTGATGAAGGCTTGAGGTCTGTATCACTTTGAAGTTGGTTTTAGAACAAATTGTTAGTTTTTGGTTTCAGTTATGTTGTCCAGAATTTTTGATTGGCTATCTGAGAATCATCTTCTTTTCAGTTCCATTAAGGCTGTCCTCCTGTCTATGGGATTATCCATTCTAATGACATGAATAGCAATATTCAATAACCAATGTTTTAATTTAGGTCACCAGGATCACTCAGTTCTTTTTCAATGTGCAATATCCTTTCACAATGTAGGTGGTCATGGCTCTCCACAATTTCTTGTCCTTTGTAACTCTTAATAAATTTTGTCTTTTTGCTATCTCTCCGAATACCTGTTCTGCTAATCATTTATACAGCCTTGTTAGGTAGGCTATGTGCTGTTTTCCTCTGTTCCCCTTGCCTTCAGTATGTCCTCTGGGTATCAAAATCTCCTAGTCCTCTTTTCTCATTTTATGCCCTAAAAATTTAAGCAATTTTTTTATGATTGTAAGTGGCCTTTTTGTTTCCATTTTCCCTAAAACTTTTTCATTATGCACATGTTCAGTCCATAGTATTCTAGTCATCCTTCTGTAGAATCAAATTTCTGTTGCCTAAAGTTTCTTCTGTGAGATTATCCAGCATTCAGTGACATATAGGAAGACCATTTCAAATAATTGTGAGTTTGAACTTCCATGATTGGAATATTCCAAAGTAAGAGTTTTCCTTCTCAATCTTATTCTTACTGGAACATTTGAATTTGATGACCCTGAACCAGATCAACAAAAATAGGCTCCAAATCCAATGCATATCAAGAAAAGTCCATCTGTCACCCCAGTGATTATTATTTGGTAGGATTTAAATAGAATTGTAATTTTATACTCATAAATTTTATAAGTCTTATCAAAAGAAAACTTGAAAATATATATATATATATATATATTTAGTTTATGCAAAACTAAGTAATCCATATGGGTAGACCCAAGGAGGATGATATGTAAATTCAGAGCAGATATGTTTGAATAAAAACAGACCACTTTAAGGTTCCATGTAATAAGTTATTTCACCACAACCCCTTTAACAGGGCTCTGGATCATCAGACTTTACTTCCAAAGGTTGAAATGAAAAATGATAAGAAATTCACACATTTTTGACGGACCGCATCAAATATATGTAAAATTATCAAAGTGAGGAAGTGAGGTGGGAGAGAAGACATGAGCGAGTTAGATATACCATTTCAATTCCTTACCCTTAAACTATGGAACCTTAAAGTGGTCTGTTTTTATTCATATATATATATATATATATATATATATAATCTCAAGTAATTTTTATACCATATCATGAAATAGATTTTACTAGAATTTTTTGCAATATACTGACGTGTTGAAATTCTCACAATATTTAGTATTGTTGAAGTTATTGCTAACATATTTTGCTAATATTTACAAACTCTACTCTCCTTACTGTGTTTATATTTACAATTTTATTACTGTGCAATATATTTTAACAGAATGAAACATATATAAAAACTTAAAGAAAAAAACAATATTGCATTTTTAATAAATAAGTATTTGTTATTTTAATCATTAAATTGTTTTTAAAATAGTGGGAGTATTTTGTATGTTAAATAATAAATTTTTTAAATTAATGAAAATTTATTGTACTACGCTATGCACCCTAGTAAAACCAAATGTACATAGTACCCTCTTACTTGTTTGCACTTCTCCCAAAATTTTGTTTCAGTCAGTCAATGTATGGCTATTTTAGGTGAAGGATGGATGGACTAACAGAAGTCACAGAATTTTATATATAGATGATGCGAACATGAAGTTACAAATCATTATGATTGAAGGTTTGCTGCCTTGTTCAAAAAACTGATCACACTAGATTACGTGCTATTTTCCAGAAACTGTAACTAGGTCTGTCTCAGCTAGAGTTACAGTATAAACCACAGGCTGACTCTGTGGGTTGAGCAGGTATCTTTAAATGAGATTTGCTAGCCACCCTGGCAGACTAGTGCTTGGAAACAAGTTGTAACAGACCATAGATATTTCATGACATGATCTGATGATCATATTAGGTGTGAAATGAACAGTCACAATACACTGATGATTTCTATATTCATACTGTTAACATGTACAAATGCTCTTTCTTCAATTTTAAACACTCCTCCCCCATAAATATATATGATGAACCATGACTTTCACTACAACATTATCAAACCTGAAGTGGACAGTAGATTTTGGATTCAAGTTGGTCTCAAAATTCCTCACACAATAACAATGTAAATGGAACAACATTAAATGCAAAACTATATTCAATCTCATTCAACCAATATCAAATAATTTGCCTATGTTACATTTTCCAGACAAAATGGAGATTGGTTAAATGTCATGTCTGAACTGACTTTTGGCTTTGATAATGACTATATATTATAAAGCACTTGCAATTATCAGTATGCTTATTATAATGAACTGCTATCACTAAGATTAAGAAACTACTAGATAAGAAAATACTATTTATTTTGTTAGTTGAAAATTATTCAGTCATTAGAAGTTTTACTTACATAAGTCAACATTTATGAATAATCTAAAGAACTTATTAAAATGTTTAATGCTTATACAATTTATCAGATTCTTACCTTGTGTTAAATTGCCTTAAAGTAATTTTTAAAAATTCCATTGACTATATATAAATATATACATAAATCTCTAAATAAACAGACATTTTAATATTCTTAATCCTATGATATCAAAGTTTTGAATTATATATATTGCAGTTGACATGGATGTCAGATATATCTGC
This sequence comes from Acanthosepion pharaonis, assembly GCA_903632075.3. NCBI lineage: Eukaryota > Metazoa > Mollusca > Cephalopoda > Sepiida > Sepiidae > Acanthosepion > Acanthosepion pharaonis. The sequence goes on from CAHIKZ030005555.1 coordinate 754,881, forward strand.
TCACATGCTCGGTACATGATATCCTTAGCAGCCTTCTGTAGAACTGCATCTCTTTCGTCTCAAGTCTCTTCTTCATCCTTGAGGAAATCATCAAATATTCACTGCTGTAATTAACAAATT
>CAHIKZ030005555.1:760000-865000 GCA_903632075.3 Acanthosepion pharaonis
TTTCATTATATATATATATATATATATATATATAATTGAGTTAGTTCCACTTGGCAAATTGGTAGTTTTGAAAAAGTAGATCTACACAGGCGGCACTGCTAAGTTATTTGCATAGGAATACTTATAAGATTATTATTGGCCAATCATTAAGCTAGCCTTTGTGTGCATATATATATATATATAGCATGAAACAGCCTGTTGCCTCTGAGTGTTGACTTCAATGTTCACTTCTATATATATAGGCCACCCAGAGAGAAGAGGGAAGTCATCTTGAAGTGAAGGTGACAAGTGAAAAGTTAAATCCAGCAGAAAATATATATATATATATATGGAAAAAGAAAGATAGTTTTTGTTTTTAATCATCCTATGCAAGACAATCCCAGTACTAAGACACAAGGGGTTACTGAATATTAGAGACTGAGGAAAAAATACTATAAAGGAGAGAGAACAATAAAAGAACAAGAATTAAGAAGACAGAAAACAATGATTGACATTGCACTTAAATTTTTGAAGATCAAACTTGACTGGGAAGCAAGAAGCCAGAAGAAAGTTTCACAAGTGAGAAGTGCAGTAGAAGAAATTGTTACCATTTCAACAGTAAAATGATGAGATTTTGCTGCCAATCTAGTACTGCACTTAAATTTATAAAGTCTAGATATCATAGAGGAAAGTTCATCAGAACAATTACCATGAAAGTATTTCTTAAAAAAAGGTAGATATAAGCTATGTTATCATGGTGGGAAAGTTACTAAAGCTAGGATGCCAGATTAGGACCAATGACATTGCAGATACATCTTTGGATTTTATCAAAAATCTCTAAATATATAGCAGGAGCACCATACCAGATTTGGCAGCAATATTCAAAACGAGGACAAATGGTAAACTTATAAATATGTAAGATAGATTCTGGCAAGAAAAAATTGTCAAGCACAACACAGGGAACCAATTTTTTAGCAGAAGACCTAGAAATTGATTCAATATAATCTCTCTATTCATGTCAGTGGAAAACAGTCCAAGAAGGTACAATGAATCAATCTGCCACGCTGATGAAAAGTAAAAAAAAAAAGTTCCACTTTGATGATTAAAAGAGAGCATTTTCATTTTGGTGGAATTAAAACTAACACACCATTCCTTGCCCCAGTTAACAACTGAATGTAGATCATTTTTTTGATCAGCTGCCAATTTTGACCTTATTGAACCACTCAGACTTATTAAGACAGGAATAAATGGTTGTCATCAGCATAGATACCAAATTGAAAATTGATGCCATCAGGAAAGTCATTAATGAAAATTGAGAACAATATAGGTCCAAGGATAGAGCCTTGGGAGACACCTGCATTAATGCAAAAGGATCTAGAAGAGTGGACATTCAAGACAACTGCCATTTCATGATTCAATAAGAAAGACTGAAAATATTCAAATATTCATCCAGAAATAACATAACCTTTCAACTTGTGAACATGACCAATATGCCATACCCTGTCAAATGCCTTCAAGATAACCAAAGCAACAGCCTTTGAGAAAGAAAGTGGAAAAAATAGCTGATTTTATATGACTTGATTGGCCTTTGTCAGTGTATTCAATAAATGTTGTTACAGCAATAGTAGTTGCTATTGTCTGGATAATTAAAGCAGTTATAAGAAGAATGGTTTGCTGGTGATGACATATTGTCAAAATCACTGTCAATGGGATAGAGGTCAAGGAAAGTGTGTTCATGCCTTTCTCATGGGCATAGAATGAAGAAAAGCAGCTTGAGCCAAAATTCAAATGCATTCATCAATTTTGCTTTTTGTACTCCACTCTCTCTGACCATCTTTTTCTCTCACTGTCCACCTTACTCCCTCTTTATCTCACCCACCACTTTTCTCTCTTTCTCTCACCCACCACTTTTCTCTCTTTCTCTCACCCACCGCTTTTCTCTCTTTCTCTCACCCACTGCTTTTCTCTCTCTCTTTCTCTCACCCACCGCTTTTCTCTCTCTCTTTCTCCCACCCACTGCTTTTCTCTCTCTTTCTCTCTCACCCTCTCTTTTCTCTCTCTTTTTCTCTCTTTCTCTCACCCACTGCTTTTCTCTCTTTCTCTCACCCACTGCTTTTCTCTCTCTTTCTCTCACCACTGCTTTCTCTCTTTCTCACCCACTGCATTTCTCTTTTCTCTCACCCACTGCATTTTCTCTCTTTCTCTCACCCCCATTCTCTCTTTCTCTCATTTCTCTCTCTTTCTCTCACCCACTGCATTTCTCTCTTTCTCTCACCCACTTCTCTCTCTCTTTCTCTCACCCACTGCATTTCTCTCTCTCTTTCTCTCACCCACTGCTTTTCTCTCTCTCTTTCTCTCACCCACTGCTTTTCTCTCTCTCTTTCTCTCACCCACTGCTTCTCTCTCTTTCTCTCACCCACTGCTTTTCTCTCTCTTTCTCTCACCCACTGCTTTTCTCTCTCTTTCTCTCACCCACTGCTTTTCTCTCTCTTTCTCTCACCCACTGCATTTCTCTCTTTCTCTCACCCACTGCATTTCTCTCTTTCTCTCACCCACTGCATTTCTCTCTCTCTTTCTCTCACCCACTGCTTTTTCTCTCTTTCTCTCACCCACTGCTTTTCTCTCTCTTTCTCTCTGCTTTTCTCTCTCACCCACTGCTTTTCTCTCTCTTTCTCTCACCCACTGCTTTTCTCTCTCTTTCTCTCACCCACCGCTTTTCTCTCTCTCTCACCCACTGCTTCTCACTCTCTCACCCACCGCTTATCTCTCTTTCTATCTCTCCCACCGCTTATCTCTCTTTCTATCTCTCCCACCGCTTATCTCTTTCTATCTCTCCCACCGCTTATCTCTCTTTCTATCTCTCCCCTTACTATCGCTTATCTCTCTTTCTATCTCTCCCACCGCTTATCTCTTTCTATCTCTCTTATCTCTTTCTATCTCTCCCACCGCTTATCTCTTTCTATCTCTCCCACCGCTTATCTCTTTCTATCTCTCCCACCGCTTATCTCTCTTTCTATCTCTCCCACCGCTTATCTCTCTTTCTATCTCTCCCACCGCTTATCTCTCTTTCTATCTCTCCTTATCCGCTTATCTCTCTTATTTCTCTCTCTCTCCCACCGCTTATCTCTCTTTCTCTCTCTCTCCCACCGCTTATCTCTCTTTCTCTCTCTCTCCCACCGCTTATCTCTCTTTCTCTCTCTCTCCCACCGCTTATCTCTCTCTCTCTCACCCACCGCTTATCTCTCTTCTCTCTCTCCCACCGCTTATCTCTCTTTCTCTCTCTCCCACCGCTTATCTCTTTTCTCTCTCTCCCACCGCTTATCTCTTTTCTCTCTCTCTTATCTCTTTTCTCTCCTCCCACCGCTTATCTCTCTTTTCTCTCTCTCCCACCGCTTATCTCTCTTTCTCTCTCTCTCCCCCTTATCTCTTATCTCTCTCTCTCTCTCCCACCGCTTATCTCTCTCTCTCCCACCACTTTTCTTTTCTCTCTCTCTCACCCACCCTTTTTCTCTCTCTCTCTCACCCACCACTTTTCTCTCTCTCTCTCTCCCACCCTTTTCTCTCTCCTCTCTCTCTCTCACTTTTCTCTCTCTCTCACCCACCACTTTTCTCTCTCACTCTCTCACCCACCACTTTTCTCTCTCACTCTCTCACCCACCACTTTTCTCTCACTCTCTCACCCACCACTTTTCTCTCACTCTCTCACCCACCACTTTTCTCTCACTCTCTCACCCACCACTTTTTCTCTCTCACTTCTCTCACCCACCCACTTTTCTCTCACTCTCTCACCCCACCACTTTTCTCTCTCTCTTTTCTCTCTCACCCCACCACTTTTCTCTCACTCTCTCACCCACCACTTTTTTCTCTCTCTCTCACCCCACCACTTTTCTCTCACTCTCTCACCCACCACTTTTCTCTCACTCTCTCACCCACCACTTTTCTCTCACTCTCTCACCCACCACTTTTCTCTCACTCTCTCACCCACCACTTTTCTCTCTCCTACTGCAATCACCTTTCCCTCTCTCTCTCTCTTTCACTGCCTTTCCCTCTCTCTCTCTCTTTCACTGCCTTTCCCTCTCTCTCTCTCTTTCACTGCCTTTCCCTCTCTCTCTTCTACTAACACAACCCCTATTTCTTATGCAGATCTACTATCTGTTTCTCTTCCTCCTTTCAATTTTTCGACTGTTAATTAGCATTACGTCAAAGGCACATGAAAGACAAAACCAGCCTTTGCCACTCCATCATTCCTATACAAATTCTTAAGAGCTCTTTTGGAGATGCATTTCACCAAGCAACAAGAGAAATAAGATGAAGAAAGAGGGAAATGAGATCAGCTGATGAAAACATTGCCTTCCTGCTTTATGATCAACAATATTATTCTCTTTCTTTTTTTTTTTTGTCTATTCCTTGTATCTTCAATTTCTCTTTTGTTTCAGATATTTATTCTTTCTTTTATTCTTGTATTGTTTTCAAACTCCTTCACCTTTCTCTTGAAAGAGTTTTCTACCTTTCATCTTTTGTAGATCCTTAATATTTTTCTTGTATCTTTTTGTTCTTTCTGTTTTTCTCTTCATCTTATTTTTTTTTCTTTTTTATTCTTTTCATCTTTATTTTCATCTAATCTTTCTTCCTGCTTCATCATTCTATTGTATTTTCATCCACCTTTCATTTTAACTTATTTGCATGCCAAATTGCTCTACAAGTCCAAGGTCAGTTCATACCCCAATCTTTTCCTTCTGTTCTTTTGGGATGGAGAGAGGAAAAGGAAAATCAAACAAGGATCACTAATGAAGTATATGGTATTTTTTTCTTCTTTCAAATTCAGTATAAACCTAGCACAGAATACTTATAGGAAGAATCTTTTGGAAGATTTACCTATCATAACAAGGTAAACCTTTGAAAGTAGAAAAAGTTAACTTTATAATTAATCCAGTATGTTTCTATATTTCTGAGATGAGGTATTATGTACACTATTTACACTATTCAGACTATTGTCCTCATCTTTTTCGCCATATTTGTTACAACGTTTCAGCCATTGTATGCTCCTGCCTTCTTCAGGTGGTTGGAATGTCATTCCAACTACCTGAAGAAGGCAGGAGCATACAACGGCCGAAATGTTGTAATAAATGACGACAAAGATGAGAACAATAGTCCAAATGTCATTCCAACCACCTGAAGAAGGCCGGAGCATACAACGGCCGAAACATTGTAATATAGTGACAAAGATGAGGATAATAGTCTGAATAATGTAAATAGTGTATAATTAATCCATCTTGAATGATATTAAAATTAAACTGCACTTAAATAGCTCAATAGTAGGAGAAAAAATTTCCAAACAGAAAAGTAGAAGAATCATTTATTTGTCACAGGTTTTGTAAATTTCTGAAAATATGTCTATCTTGGAGTTATATATGAAAAGATTTGCCATTAGAATCAGTGAATTTCCTGAAACCTTTTCAAAAGAAAAATAATAACATAATATGTATAATGTTATACTTGATTGGTCCATTTTATTAATGAGATAATAATCTGAAGCTTCCCAGTTACTTTGAAGCTATGGTAAAGAGTCTGCCTAACATATATATAAAAATAGAATTACTGTATGTTGGTACATGAATGCCAAACACACACATCTACACATTTTTTATCTACTTATTTTATATATAATGTCACTTCATAGCATGTGTGATCATGGTTCTCCACAATTTTCTGTCTTTTGTTGCTCTAAGTTTTGGCCTTTTCCTATCCCATTGTCCTTGTTCTGCCACCCATTTGCACAAACTCATTAAGAATGTTACTTGTTTTTTCCCCTTGCTTTTCTTGCCTTCATTATATCCTGTGTGTGTTAAGTTATCTAAGCTCTCTTTGTTCTTCTTAATAAGCTACAATTTAATATAATTTCTTACATAACCAATGACAAAATTGTGAGAATTTTAAAACTTTTTTTTCTAAATTTCCCACTATATTCTTTGGAAACAGAGATAGCTATAAAATTGTTTATCATTTACAGAACACAGAGACAATTATATAAATTTTTGGTTCCTTTATTTCTCTCAAATATTAACCATTAACCTAGAACATACTTATTTAACTCCAATGCATTCTTGGATATATTCTATATATAAAATGCATGATTATAAATGGATATGCCAAAAGATTAGAAGCCATGTCCACCCCTCAATCATTAAAATAGTTTAATCTGGATGATGCATGTATGATAAGTAAAGAGGTGGTGTAGCTGTAACAGCTGGAAGACAGCAACAGCATTTACTGAATGATTACTGAGGCCAGGATGATAGGAACTCTAATTTGAAAGTGGCAGATACTTGAGATTTTTTCAGGTGAAAGTAGGAATGACATAACTGGAATATGTGTATTCCAGGAAAGCATCAGTGTCATATGAAAACTGGGCACTGACAGGTAACTAACAAAGATGGTATCCACTAAGCAAAAGGAAATATTGCATCAGATCACTTCCTGCTTTAGCTCTGGTGTCATTCAAACTATCAGTCAATGCATTGTACATACACAGCTTTCCATGGTGTTTTGTCATTATTAACCAACAAGGATATTATTGACACTACAAAATCTGTTAGTGTGCCTAGTAGTGGTCAGAGAACATCTCTCACCTGACACGGATTAGGGATTTGTTTATATATATATATATATATATATATAATTTTAAAGCAATTCACCCCAAGCAAGGCAGGAGTGCCACTAGCACACACGAGGTTATAGAGGATTGAGAACAAGAGTAAAGAGGCGTGTTTGGGGAAAGGAAACAGAAGGATAGGGAACAAGATCAAGGTATCAGATGTCGATTGACATTACACTTGAATATTTGAAAATTATAGTTATCAGGGAAGCAAGCAAGGGGAAGGGAGTTCCACAGACAGGAAGTGCAAGAGAAGAAGCTGTCTGAGTAGGAGAGGCAGTTACATTTAACCATTTCAACAGTAAAAGGGTGGGACCGAGATGCCAGCCTAGTAGCTCACTTAAATTCATGCAATCTGGGAGCCAGCGAAAGTAGCTTGTTGAAACAGTTGCCATGAAAATACTTGTAGAAGAGACAGAGGAAAGCCACAGCACGTCTGTGAGAAAGCGACTGTAGACTAGATGCCATATCAGGACCTATCACATTGCATATTCGGCTCTCTCTGGATTTTGTCGAGGACATAGAGATGTACAGCAGGGGCACCAGACTATATATTACAGCAATATTCCATGCAAGGATGGATGGTTGATTTATAGACTTGAAGGATGGACTCACACAAGAAAAACTTTGACACAACAGAGAGAATCCACTTTTCTTGCAGTAGATTAAGCTATTGATTCAATGTATTTATTCCACCTCATGTATTTCAATCCCTTGTAGTGTTAAGCAGTGTTTGAAGCTTTACCATCTCTTCCTGCTCTGTCATACATTCACACAAAGTCATTAGGTAAATTACTGGATGTTTTTTTTTTTACCCCTTTTTTCTCAATACACCTTGTTCTTCCTCATAACATGTCCCAGAAGTAAGATGTGTAATATTCATTGCATGAATAGATCAGGTAAGTATGATAGCTTTATATAATTGTTTAAGTGATAAAAGAAAAAAGAAGTGCTTAAGAACCATCAGCAGAAAGAAAGATAGTGATAATAATATTAATAACCGAAGAGAGAAAATAAGTGCAATAAAAAAAGTCTTTAATGAAACACTTATCCAGAAACTCACATGGCTTAACTAAAATACAAAAAGATGTTTTTTTTTTTTTTTTTTTTTTTTGTTTATCTCCTAGTTGTTGCAATATTTATGCTGGTGGTGGCAGAAGTGAGCTGGAAGGGAAATACTGAGAAAAGAAAGGCTAATTGTAACAAAAAAAAAGAAGCCAGAAACAATCAATACTGTTTGCATTGTAAGGAACCTGTTTGTTCAGTCCACCTTTTTCTATCCTGACCAATGTGGAAACAGCCATTAAGATGAAAGTGGAGATGTGGGGGGAACAAACATTTAACAGCATAGAAAACAAAATTGGCAAGCCAAGTTCAATTTCCACTTTACACTAATGCCCTTAAAAAAATCCATCTTGTTTGCTCAGCTATGAGTAAAATAACAGGAAAGAGTAAATAACGAACTAAGGTCTCTCTCCTGAGATAGAATTCACATGGAAATATAAATAACGAACAAGACTAAGGTCTCTATCCTGATATAGAATTTACAGAAAAATATAAATAACGAACAAGACTAAGGTCTCTATCCTGATATAGAAAGATGGAATAACCAGAAAATTTGTTACTGTTGAAATAAGTAATAAAAAAATAAAAATGCAACTCAACACTGGTTCCGACCTATCTATCATAAATTTGCATACGTGGAAGAAGTTGGAAACCAACTTTAATAAAGACAAATAAAATCGTGAGGTCAGTGACGCGAGAAAAAATACAATTTATTGGAGAATTTGTTACAAACATCATGTTAATTAAAAAAAATGAGAAAAGCTAAACTATTTGTCATAGAAAATACCACAAACTTACTTGGTATGAATTGGATAACAGAATTTCAATTATGGGATCTACCGATAAATTCTTTCTGTTACAAGGTTGAAAATTTAAACTGCGAAGCCCAAAAATTGGTAAAGAAGTTTAAGGAAACATTTCCTACTGTTTTTTCTCCAGGTTTGGGAACATGTACCATGATGGAGGCAAAATTACATCCAAAAGAAAATGCTCAGGTGGTATTCAAAAAGAAAAGGAATGTGCTGTTTGCTTCAATTGAACAGATAGATAAAGAATTGGACAGATTAGATAAAACCGGTGTATTTAAAAAAGTTGAATGGGTAACACCAACAATAAACATGAAAAACAAGCTCCAGAAAATAAAGATGAAGCCAACACTGAGAAAAACTGGGGAGTGAGTTACCCGCAGTCGAGGACATGCAGTATTATTAAATGATTTAAGTCAACTGAAGTCACCACAGAAAACATTAAGAAGCACAAGATCAATGGAAAGGAAACTAGAGGCTGAACAAATAGAACCACAAGAAGAACCTACAGAAACTGTGACTCCATCCTTAAGAAGCTCAAAGCAGAAGGTTGTTTCTGGTAACACTATAGAGATATATAAAAAAAATAAATAAAAAAGCGGATTGGCTATATGATGTACTTGGTGAAAGGCGAAAAATTCACGTGCAGTAACCAGATCAGATGACGTTTTTCAGACGTGATTGACAGCAGTCCTTCAGAAAAAACACCGATGGAGGTGATTTTCAATACGTTTGATCTAACAAAGCCTGCAACAATTTTACCTGAGGTACGCCGATCCAGAAGAAAAAAGAAAGGCAACTGATCATTTAAAAGTGGATAAAAAAATGTAGGAGATACGCTACGATGTTGCTTAAAAAAAAAAATGAATTTTTTTTTGTTGTTTTTTCTTCATATTTCCTGTAAAAAAATGAAAAATAAATAAAGAAAACTGTTTAAACTACGGAGTAAAGTTTTAGTGGGGGTATTATAGTGGTACACACCTATTCTATTGTTAATAGACTCTCCCACCTATAATAAGTAGGAGTAGTAAGAGTAACGAGTGGGTCAGTCAGTTAGTCAAATACTAAACTATCAGCGACCACAACTAGATTTCCCTGCATCATACTTATTATATGAAGTTCCTAACATTTTGTACGTCAAACCTATTTTAGGACCAACTTAGTACAAATACAAGCCTCCACTGTGAAATCACTCCATAACAGAAATATAAATAACAAACAAGACTAAGGTATCTATCCTGAGATAGAATTGACTGGGAAATATAAATAACGAACAAGACTAACGTCTATATCCTTAGTGGGCATCCAGTTTAAGAGTATGATGATTCTGAATTCAAAACCATGAAGAAAGCTACAATTTGTATGTATTTTTCTCTATTATAATTTGTTGATATTTAACTTTATCACTTTGTATATGTGCTAAATTGATTCAGCATTTGGGTGATAATGGTTCTCCACAGCTTTCTGTCTTTTGTTTCTCCTTTATGACTCCTCTATTAGTTCCATCATACGTTTGCTCAAACTTCCTAATTAGATTATTCACCCCTTTCTTCTGTTTCTCTTGCCTTCAATAGGCCCTGTGTGTGTTAAATTCTTCAAGCCCTTTTCTTCATTTTGTATTCCGATACTTCAAGGTTTTTGCCATTTGTAAGAATATTATTCCACATTCACTGTCACATAGAAAGTTAGACATTACATAATAATCCATCATGCTTTCCTTCATTTCCCATTTTATTTTTGATCACTTAATCAGTTTCTGGAAAGTATTTTTTTCTATTGCTATATGCCTTTAAATTTCTGTCTCACAACTTCTGTCATACTATCCAAGGAGTTGAATTTTGACATCTGTTTTATTTCAACACCATGATTACAAATCCCATAAACCATTAGGGTCATAGAGATATCACATAATCTACAGCCATAGCAACACAACCCTCTGGTTTGGATTCAGTTTTCCTTCTAGACTGGTTACCAACCAAGGCTCAAGAGTCCAGTCTAAGTGAATGTAACAAACTTAATTAGAATTCAAGCTCAGCTCTCCAATTTCCCATTCAGAGTCACCAGGCATCCACTCTTTTGATATTATCTAATTCACATCTCAGTCTGATGACCATGCATTGTCTTCTTATAATTAATATTTACTTTCTTCTCACTTTCATTGACTACCTTGTCTAAGGGTTCTATTAGTTTTCTTTCTGAATCCGCTATGTAAAATATCAAACTTAAAATTCATAGAATATACTGCTTTTCCTTTATTATTTACACTATTTACATTCATTCTATTACCTTCATCTTTGTTGTTGTTACCACATCTTTCAGCTGTTATGCCTTCCAGTTCTTATCAGGTGTATATTAATTCAGTATTTCCTGTAAGTATGTGTGTATTCTAGAGTATTTGTTAATATGAATGAAATATGTAATTCATTCCCTATTTTAACAGTTTTCATTTTTTATGTAATTTTTTTTTTGTATAAGGTATGTCCAGAAATCTTCTAGCTATTTAATAATCCTTTTGCTGTGGAAAGCAGATTTACCCCACAGCTTTTAAAAAAAAAAAAATCTTATGTTTTGAGAAGCGTATATCTTTGTAAATTTTTTTGGTGATTAATTAACATCATTACAGAAATGACCATGAAATTTAATTATGCAGTAAAAGGGTTGATGAAAACAGCCAATCTAGAGCAATAGTTTCTTTCCCCCAAGAAAGTATCCCTTCCACTTTTCAAAATGCTGATAAATCCTGATTTTACAACTGTCATCAGCTATCTAGTAGCCAAACTTTGAAATATGTAGCCTCCTAATGTTCATGCCTCCAGCACCATAAGTTCAATAGCATTCACCTCTAAATCACACCTGCTATGGTATCAGTATATGACATAAGTGCTGGCTTAATGTTATGTTGTCCATATGTGTACATAGGGCTCAAGGACAAAAGCTGCCCTGTCTCCAAAACCATTGTCACACTGGGGTTGGTATACACCAACCTTTCCTCTTTAATGCAGTGAGAAAGGTGGTGCCATAGTGGAATCCTTAATACATCTCTGAACTGCTCAAAGGCAGAAACAAGGTAGAGAGGAGAAGAACAGCTACTATACTTTAATCCCAGCCATAAAGACTTAGTAAAGTAATTAACATGGACACATTTGCTTACACTTTTAAGTGTGAATCTCATATAACCAATGGTTTTAACCACAGGTCAGCCATTATTGGTCAGTGACCAGCACCACAATTGTTGTGCAAATTAGTCAGCAGTGCCATCTGTCTTGATCAGCTACTCACTATAAACACCCAATCATCAAAGAGGTCCTAATTCACACCAACTCACATCTTGGAAAGAGCATTAATTAGTTAACAGCCTTCTATTTAATCTTGTGCATTATCTGAAATTCCTTCCCTTTCAACAATGATTTTAGCTTTGAGAAGAGCATCAAGTTACAGGAAGCCAAATCTTAACTATAGCTGACAGACTTGAGTGATGAAATATTTTATCAAAAGTCTGGCATCAATGTTGAGGAGTCAGAAATAGAGATATTGGCTGAATACTTTCTGGAAATGTGTGGGATCTCCACATCTTCTAATTCTCCTTTAAAAATATCAGTTTGCACATTAAGTAACAGCAGATATGAGGTTTTTCAGAATTGGCCAATAGAAATACAGAACACCCTGTTCAAATTTTAAATTCAAAAGATTTCTAGTAATTTCAATATATAAATTTGTCCCACCCAGTAATATTTTATCTCGATTCAGGTATGTGCAAATTAGAAATGATTTGAATTCAAATTTTAACAGTTTTTTGATTTCTGCATGGAAAATGCTGCAACCCTAATAGATATTGATGTAATTATTCATACAGTGAATTGTACACTAGAATTTGAATTTGTCTCTCTAATTTGTCATTCTGATCTGCTATTATAACAGCTATACATGCATGCATTTGCACACACACACATATATATATATATATATATATATATATATAAAGAAATAGTTTTAAAGTGTGCTATATTTATAGGATAAAGTGTTCAATATCAGAGATAGTGTATGTAAATATAAAAGTGAAAATTGAAGTCAACACTCAGAGGCGACAGGCTATTTCATGCTAGACACAATCAGGCCACCTGATACACACACACACACACACACATATATATATATATATATATATATATATATATATATATATATATATATATATATGGTATGATGGATAAATTGTCATCTAAATTCCACAGAAATGAAAATAACACTGACATCTCATTTTAACAGATATATTTACCAAAATTGAACCAAAATATCTTGAAATACTAAAGTGTAAATTTATCCAATAACATCACCATTGGCTTCAACCACAATCTCTAGACAACTCTTGCAACTCTTCTGGACTGTCTCCTTGTTTAATTTGGTGAATGCTGCCATAATCATTGCCTGCAGTTCATCTTCGGTGTTATAAGGAGTTTTGTTGGTGTCTTGCTCAACTGCACCACACACATCAAGGAGGTTGCAGTCTGGGCAGTTAGGCAGCCAGATGTAAGCAGTGATTGCAGAAATTGTCTGACAGCCATGACTGAGTTCTTTTTTTTTGTATAGCATGGTGCAGAGTTCTGTTGTCAGACATAGGGTCTTCCAACAGCCACCCTCTTGACCCAGTTTAGCATGACCTCCTCAAGGATTTTGATGTAGACCTCTATGTTGAATCTGAGGTCCTGTGGGAAGATGAAAGGAAATATAACGTTGCTATCACTAGTGATCACACTCCAAACACTTTTGTAACCTCAGATTTACATGCAAACACTCTGAAATGTACATACTGGAGTTTCTGGCACAAATGCCAAGCAGTACAGCATGCTATTTCCAAATTTATGGTGGAGTGAATTGTCCCTACTATACTGTACAGTTGTCAAATTCAAAAACAAACATGAATGCACAAAATTAAAAATATAAAATGTCAACAATTTACCAATCTCACCCTGTATGTGCATGTATATTTATGTATTGCATCCATAACTCATTTTTGGAATCCATTTCTCTGTCATTCTAGTCCGTCCATCCTATTTTGTTGTTAAAATGTAATGGTTATACTAATGCCTATAATGGCCTTTGAAAACTGGAAAAGATTTGGCTTTTCTCTTTACATTACTACCAAGATTATACCCTCTTCAGTGAATAAGTCAGCACTAAAAAAAAAAAAAAAAAAAACAAACATTAAAAAATTTCTAGAATTGAGTAAAAGTCTTGTGCTTTTAAGAGGATTTTCAGATGAGTGTTTGACCTGACAAATGTGATCTGATGAAAACCAAACAATTCTTTCTTCATATTATGATAAAAGCAATAAAGATGAAGACAAAATGCAAATGTGTGGAATAATAAAAATATTTCAACTTTTAATGTTGGAGAGCAATAACCAAACATATTTTTAAAGTTTATGCAAACATCCTGCAAGAATAGAGATAAAACCTTTTAGAAGAAATGAAAGAGGAAAGCCAAAGAGAAAAGACAAGAAAGTAAAAATTAAGAGGATTATGAACAAAGGACAGAAGAAAAGATAATAGAGATGAAAAAAAATTATTAGATAGCAAATCAGAAAAAAAGATCTTTAAAAGAGAAAAAGAACTGTCCACAATATCTCTTCCTGGTCAATAATTGAACATTTGTTGCTGTTTACTCAGCCTAATCTAAAGTGTATAATGTGAAGATGTGGGATTTTTTTCTATTAAGCTGTTATTGCAAGTGTTAAGAAATGTCACTTGTTAATGATTTGAAAAGAACCTAAATTTCTTTCCCTTTGTTCTTTATAAAGACTGACAATACTTTAAACATTATTCAAGAAAATTAGCATTTTAAAATTACTTTTAATTGAATTAAATTATACTTAATAAAATATCACAGCTTACTATATTTTCCTGTCATAATCGAGAATACACCAAACGTATTCTCTGCAGAGGAAAAAAAGACTCTTAAGAAATCAGCTACCAAGTGAATTCTTTTGAACTTGGGTATCAATGACCTATGTTGACCATTTCACATGAGCAAGAGCACAACATAAGTAGGCCATTTGACTCTATCAAAAGTACAGCCTGCTGACCATTTGACACTCATGAGAGCACAACATATGCTGTTTGGCTCTAGCAAGAGCACAATATATGTTAACCATTTGACTTGTGTGAGAGCATGACCTACATGAACCATTTGACCAGACCAATGATTTGAATACAGCAAGTCTATTCTTATTTACATTATTTACCATCAGACTAATATCCTCATCTTTGTTGATATTATCAAAACATTTCAGTCATTATGCCTTCCAGTTTTCTTCAGATGTCTGTCAATCTGGATAACATCCATGAGCCTAGAGAATTAAAGCATTATCAGTTCATGAATTTGGTGGAAGAGTAATTGTGAGTTCAATCCCTGGTCCAGTTAGTACAGACTCAGGACTAGCAATAACTGAGCAGTTCTAAAAAATGAACAAGACTGGAAATACTTAGATATGGACTGCTTAACAAGAATTGCTGTCCGTGTCTACCCCTTTAAATTAAATAAAGAGTCTAGTTAGAAATTCCTTTTATGTTATGCTGGGGTAACAGCAACAAAGACATTAATCCAACTGTAAATAATGGTTAATTCTCATTCCAGTAATTCACATAGAAAAGATTCCTCCTGTCATTTTAATTTATTATTAGACTATTCTGAATGATTTAGGTATAAGTACTGGTAGTCTACTGGTTAGCCCTTTAGTATTCAATATGCTCAAACCCTCCCTGTAACTATCAGCTTCCAAAATCTCACCATTTGAATAAGTTTCTATGTTCTTTGTGGTGGTGTCATCATGTATTACAGCAGAGTTTATATGAAGTGGATTACTGCAGGTTGAATATCAAGAACCAATATTTACAGGGTGGGTTTGGGCCCGTTAATCTATAAGATACCTCAACTTCACATATTCTATTAACCATTTTGGAAGGAAATATGGCACCAAAATGAACTTCATTATTTTAATACAATTATTAATAATCTGCAGTGTTTCATTAATATTTTAAATTTAATTTTTTTTTTTAATTTTGATTTTGATAGTTCAAAATTTCTAAAAATACTTAGAAAAATACATTTTCAAAACTACTGAATTTTTTTCAGCTTAGAAATAATTATATAATAATGTAATATAATATTTATGTAACTGTAATATCTTATAGGCAACTTCTTTTGTGTCAAATTATTTTTGCTGAAAAATCCCTAATCTAATACAAAGCTTGGGATACTAACATTAACTTTCTGGTTTTCATTAACATAATTATATAAAGTAAAAAACTAGGCTCAACATGTCATCTTTCATTTTGTCATCTTTAAAAAACAAACATTACATAAAATATTGAAATGAAAAGCCTCTAAATTTATTATTCAATCTCTCTATAGGAATATTTTAATGGGTGTAAGTCTATGTAAAATGCCAGAATTTTGAATTCTAGTTTTCAAGGCAAACAATATCAACCCAGAGAGTAGTTAGAACACAGTCTTCCTATTTTTTTTTTTTTTTCACAGTAAGGTTCACCCTGTACAAGACCCAGGGGCTACTCAAGGTAGAGGGTTACGTTAAGGGGTAATTTATATAGATAGGAGGGGGGAAGATAACTGTTAACTCTAGATTTGAACAGGTTAAGATTGTATTAATCAAGTAAGCATCCTCTTGGGAGTCTGTTCCACAGGGCAGTTGTTCGTGGGAAAAAGCTGTTTAAGTGGAACTTATTTCTTACCGATGGAATACATAAGGAATGTGGGTGGTTTGCTATTATGTAAATGGCATGGCAGGTACTAGCTGTGGAGGTTAGACCTAATGGAACCAAGGAATGTAGTTTGTCCAAGCACTTTCCATGGAAGTTGTGATATAGCAGTGAAAGACTCACCACATTCCACCTGTGAAAAAGAGATTAGAGATTGGAAAATAATTCTTCTCTAACAAGGATTTGAAGATGCTTTTGAACTCAATCAAGACTGGAAATTGAGGACCAGTCAGCTCCACCCAAATATGGCAACACTACTCCATTTTTGGCCTGATCTGGCTGTTATAAAGGTTGAGGATAACATGAGGAGTCAGGTACTTACTGGAGTGGTACAGAGAGCCAATCATTTTACCTACACCTTTAGCAATGGATTGTATATAAGAGTTCCACTTGGGGGCTGAAAAATACCAAAAATCAGAGAGGCTCCACATATAACTTCCGTTTAGAAAAAGAAAGGAATGCCAGAAAATAAAATAATTTTGGCCAATGAAAAAAAAAAATGAGAGATAGATATTTGATGTTAGCCAAAGGCAATATTCACACCAGAGTCTTTGTGTTTGGTCAAAACATATACAAGCTTACACCTCTCAACTAGAAGAGATGGTGAGAGTGATGAACAGAAATGTTACTGCAGAGAAACAAGCTATGCATGAAGTATAAAGTAGTAAAGAGGTAAATCTAATAATAAGATTTCTGCCCTGCTTAGGGACAAGAAAAATGCAGAAGATAGACACTGAGATATTTCTAACATTACTAGTACCCTTATCATGGTCTTACTTCAAATATTACTATTAACGGACATCTGTTCAGAATGATACCAATATCCAACTTAATAACAAACTTTTTGCTACACCGAATACTAAAGGACTCACTCATCACTCTACAGAAAATAAAAATATATTATTTATTTTATACCCTTAAGTTCATTTTATTCCAAAATAATTATCCTACCACCTTACCAAAAATATTGTGCTTTTCTACTGTAATATTTAATTCCTTTCTCCTCAAAAACTGGGACTGATCTAGACATGAGACATATCATAAATTATTTAATCATCACCATTTATATAAAATTAACTTGTAAAATATATAGTGTACATAACATGCATTCATCTTTATCTGAGGTCTATCTGGTAAGTATTCACCTGTCTGAATATGCAGACAGCATCCCTGGGCAGAGAGGTAATCCAACTTTCAAAAGGGGTCACCTGTTTGCTCAATGTTTACTTTTTTTGACACTTGTGCAAACCAGACCCATGTCTACCCTTTTGACAATCATGCATACTTGACATATGTTTACCTATTTATTGTTTATCAAAATGTTAATATTCAACAATAAATAACCTGGAAAAGGTTGAAATGCTGTAAAACCAAGCCAAAATGTACCCAGTTACTTAATACTAATAAAGAAAATAGCTTACTCAAAGCAATGGCACCTTAGTACCCTTGAAAGTACTCTCCCTTGATGCCATTTATAATACAGCATCCTTTCCACTTTCCAAAACTGTCTGCAAAGTTCTCTGTCTTTCAATGTAAAAAACCAAAAGTTACAAGGAAACAAATTAGGAAAAACATATATCTATCTCTAAACCTTCAGTTAAGGTTTAAATAACAGGGTAGACTGCACTCCATAGCTTTGTTTGGCAATCAATCTTGGAGAAAGACAACTTGAATGTGGTCCCCAGAGCTCTATTCTTGGACCTACATCATTTCATATCCTTATCAATGATCTTCCCAATGTCCTCAGTTCCCAAGTAGGTATTTTTAATGATTACACACCTATTTACTCCTGTCTTAATACTAAGTCAAATAGGTCTAACAAAGTAAAATTGGCAGCTGCTCTTTAAAATTACCTCCAGTCAGTTGTTAACTGTGGCAAGAAATGGCTTGTAAATTTGAATGACTCCAAAATTGCAATCCTTTAATCACCAAAGAGAACCATTTTTGCCTCCCATCTTGGTCTCACATTTTCTACTGACATGAATTGGAATGATTATATTCAATCAATTGCTAAATCTGCTGATAGGAAACTTCATTCACTCTTTGTCAGAATCCATCTTATATATAAATCTACCATTCATCCATGCATTGAATATTGCTGCTATATCTGGTCTGGTGCTCCTGCTATATATCTTGTAATGCTATTTGTCCTGACACAGAATCTCAACTTCAGTTACTTTCCCACCACCATGATGTGGCTTCCTTCTGTCTTTCCGATAAATATTTTCATGGCAATTGTATAATGAGTTCTTCTCCTTGGTGCCTTGACTGCATGAATTTAAGTGGTCTTATGAACTAAGTATCATCATTTTACAGTTGAATTAGCTTGATGGAATTGTCAGTTCTATTCTAATAGTTTCTTTTCTCACACTTCTCACTTGTGGAACTCTCTTCTGATTATTGCTTTCCTACCAACTACAATCTTCAAAGATTTAAATACAACATCAATCACAATCTTTCTTTCTGAATCTTGTTCTTTTGTTGTCCTTTTTTCTCAATAAAGTCTTCTCATCCTCTTCCACTGCCAGTAACCCCTTTCATCTTAGTGGCATTATTGCCTTGCTTGGGTGAAAGGATTAAAAAGAATCATAAAAAGAATCCTGTTGGAGGGTTTGTAGTGCACTGTTAGTAGTTCTTCCCAAAATTGTGGTTGGTTCTGTAAAATCTTCACCACTATAATCAAATCTTATGTATAGATAGTTTGGTGGTTCAGTTCTAAAAAAACTTAACTTTTAGGCCCTCATATATTGAAGGATTGACAGAAGAGTTCACAAGATATATATATAACGATTCCAATGTAATAAATTATAACCATGGAATATTAGTGTTTGTGCCCTTTTTTTAATTATATATATATATATATATATATATATATAAAATAATGGACTCTCCAGTCGGTTTCGACGTATGAGGATCTGATAGCTTATTGATTCAGTTATGAAAGTTTGTGCGATAATCTTAAGTGGCATTTAAGACCCAATAGTGATTTACAAAGGAGGCCACATATGGAGCAAGTGTGAGGATTGTGAAATGATATATATGTGTGTGTGTGTGTGCATACATGATAGTATGTTGATGAGTAATCAGCCCAACCTACTTACCAAAATCTGACAAAATCTTGGTCATGTTGAATAGTTTTTAGTAACACTATATATATATATGTGTATATATATATATATAAAATAAGTTCTGAGATATGTGATTGGGTGTTGACCAACTTTAAAGAATTGTCCCTTTGTTATATAAAGAGAACCAAAATATTTAATTTGAATAAAGATTGCCCTGTTTGATGATGTTGTGTTGACATTCATGTCACATAACCTATATGAAAACAAGCACAACAAATTAATTCACACCATTCCTCATTTATCAAGGTTATTAAAATGCTGAAAATAACTTTAATTTCATGTTTCTAAAATTCAATGATTAAAATTTTATCTCCATATGAATGTGAAACTCCTGATAAAGATTTTACATCACACTTAATATTATCATGTTTCATAAAATAAGGAACAAACAAGAAACGTTTATAAATTTAGCATGTCTTTTATTTAAGTTTCATCAAAAATTCTTTGGAAATGAGTTATGGAGGAGAATTTTCTGGCACTTTGAATTCTGTTTACTTTTCATTGATCAGGTAGCTCTGATATGTTTTTTGCCTTGTGGACATTCTTATGTCTGTGCATTTAATTCCTGAAGATGGTAGTGGGAATAAATGGGAGATATGTATATGTGTATCAAATTTCTAATAGGTCTTATAGGAGTTGCTGTTGTGCATGTGTTGAGTGTAGGTTAGATGAACCTTATAAATATTGGAATACATTTTATTATTGAGGAAAAAATTGTGTGTATCTGGAAATTTTGCTGTATATCGGTGTTTTTGTTGTAATTTAATATTATTATTATTGCCATTATATATAACTTTGAAGAAGAATCTTAAAATTTTTGGTATGTAGGTGTGGGTGCTTTCATTTAATTCTATTATTATTATTATTATTATTATTGTTATATATAATTTAGAGAAAAAATCATTTAAAGAAAACTTTGGATATGTGGGTGGGTAAATTGGTTTAATTCTATTTGTATTATTATGATATATAACTTTTGAGTGTATTGAGAGATATTTGGTATGCTGAAGAAAGGTTATTTTGTTTTTTGTTGTTCATGGGGTGAATATATGGAATCATGGAAGTGAGTGTATGAAAGATTTTACATCATCAGCAGGTGTCTATATTTTATGTTCTTTAAGTATAGGCTTTATGAATATTGATGATATGAGAAGTATTATTTTTCTTTATCAATACATGTTGATCTGATCAATGCAATGTTCATTATTGATCATTAATATTTGTTTGTTTTGTTCTCTTGAATATAAACATTTTATTCTTTATTACAATAACATCCCTTAATAATAACATAAGTGATTTTTGTTATTTTTCTTCTATGCACTGTCCTTTCAGGTTGGGGATAATCACAACTCCGTGTCCTTTGTCACTCTTAACAATGTTTGTGTTTTTACTATCCATCCCAGTCATTGTTCCAACATCCATTTACCCAAGCTAATTATGTAGTTTACTTGGTGTTTTCCACTGCTGGCTTTAATATGTCCTGTGAGTGTCAAATTCTTCAAGCCATCTTTCCTCATTATGTGTTCTAGAAATTTCAACTGTCTCTTTCTTATTTTAAGTATAAGTGTCTTGTTTGTTTCCATATTCTTTAAAACTTCAGCATTGCTTACATACTCAGATTTTCTCAGCATCCTACTGTAGAACCACATCTATGTTGCCTCAAGTCATACTTGTTTCATGCCTTGAGGCCTTTTTATATCCTGGATTAGTTTTGCAATGATCACTGGTTAAGCTTTTTCTTCCAGTTGTTTTAAAAAAATTGGGAGCCAACACTGCAACTCTTTTATCCTGTTGGCAAACAGGATAAAAAAGTCTCAGTAGCAGTGTTGGCTTGTGGCTAAAATTAGTTGGGATTGCTGCTTCAGAAAACTTTTAGCCATTGCTTTAGTATTATGTAAAATGCAATAAACACATAAAAAGAAAATTTATACATAAATTTGATAAAATCCTAAACGAAAAAATAACTTTTTACTTACTTATAAATTGTTACAGTTCAAGTTTAATCCATTCATTTAAAAATGAAATCCATTCTTCTTGTTTTACTTTGAGTGAAAAGGTTAATGATATTCTCCTTTATCTCTGGATGACTGTTGAAGAAATTTTTCTCTATTGAAAGCACTGCAAGTGCATTTAGTCTTTCAAGATTCATAGTGTTCTTTAGAAAGATTTTTTTTATTCTTTTCAATGTTGAGAACCAGTGTTCTGGCTCTGATGTAGTGATCAGAATTGTCAAGAGGATTTTTTGCAGTTTCTTAATTTCATTAGGAATAACATCTAGATTATTTTCCAAGATAAATTTCAGTACCTCAATTAATTTGGAATATTCATGAATATCAGATTTATGATAGAATACTTTTAGTTCAGTTTCAAGCTTTTCTTTGTCAACCATGGGATATGCTTCAGTAGTCAGTACTATCTTTTCTGTAAGTAGTTCATTCTTAAAACTAGTAAAGCTTTTCTTATTGAACAATTTAGTAGCTACTGTTTAGCAGAAGAATATCTGTCCATTATATCAACACATATGCATTCACACACCTCCATTTCTTCTGCTATGTCTTTGAAGGATTCCCACAGTACTTTGAGTTTCTTATTTCTAAACTAGCAGTTTTAAAATCTGTTCATTGACTTCAAACACACTAATTTCTTGAGATTTCATCTTGATTGTAAATTACTTCAACATGAGACATAATCTGATGAAAAAGCATGAAATTATTATCATTCAGGTATTTTAAAATTCCTGTTGCTTCTACAGTGGTTTGATCTGAATTTGATGTTGACTAAATTTCAGCAAAGTAGTTTATTAAAGGTTTCAAATTTTGATGAACTCAGTACATGGTCTGTATGTTAAAGTTCCACCTTGTAAAGAATGGATGTGGAATGCTGACATCTATACACTTTTTGACAATGGATATGCATTCTGGTGATCTTGAGAAGAATGTTAGAATAGCCAAAATGTTAAAGAAAAATATTCTTGCATTTCATACAATACTTGCTGTATTTCTTATTAAATAAAGTTGCTGTGAATAACAGTGAATGAAATGTGAACTATTATAAACTGCTCTTATTTTTGTTTGAACTCCTCCGTTTTTGCCTTTCATGACATTTGCACCATCAAATGTCTGAACTATCCATTTCCTTGAAGGATTACTTTTAACTGTTCTAGAATATGTTTTGATATGCCATCTGCAGTTTGATTTTCAGAAATAAAGAAACTCCAAAAAACACTCAAATATTTCTTCATTCAACACTTAGCATAGAACAATGACCATTTTAGTCATCAGCCATGATGCTTACAAACAAAGTTTCCCTAATTTCCGTCTTTATCTCCTCATGGTATATTTGTAGCAGGCAGTCAAGTATCTCATTCTGAATGGTCTTTGATCCACCTTTGGATACCACACTGGTTTCTAAGTGATTCTTCAAATCTGGATCTAATTTAGAAGCAAAATTTATTAATCCTCTAAATACCAATGGATCTATGGAATCATCTTTTTCATCACGTCCATATAAAGGAGCTTCAAAGTTTCCACAAAATAAAATACAGTTTATTATTTTGGATTAAATTTCATGGTTCTTTTTAACCTTCATGTTATGCTTACTGATTGAAAGTTTGTATGCCTCATTAAATTTCTCCTTAATATTTACATTTCCTAAAAGTGACAGTGAAACCATATATTCAATATGCCTCTTTGATTTTTTTATATTTTTCAGCTTTATCTTTCATTTTGTTTATATTTTTAAAACCGTCTTTTGTCAATGTTACATCACTTCCAACTTTTTTGTTCATAACATTCCAAATTAAAGCTTTGAATATACCTCTTGTTGCTTATTGCTGTCTGAGATATTTGAATATCAGGTGTTGAACAGTCTCTTTTCTTAACTGTAAATTTCTCATGGAGAGACAACTGTAAAAACTCAAGCTGTTGAAGTTCATTTACTGCCACATGACTTATTTTTGGGGGATTCAAGGAGGTCAGGCTTAAATTATTAAATTTTTCTATACAATAAAACAACAAAAAAAAAACCAATGAATTAGAATAGCTGGAAGCCTGATAGTCATCTACAGTTTATCACATTCAAGAATATGGAACATGGTTTTTATGGCAGCACATGCTGAGTCAAAAATAAACACTACCTTGCACTTGGACAACAGGGTCAGCACTGCGTGAGTGACAGTGCTCTCTCTAACCAGTGTTCAGCTTCTTTCCTCAGACATGTGTGTATGTGCACAAAAACCAAATACTATATTACTGGAACTGTGAAGCACATGGTTCCATATAAGTAAAATTTCACAGTTCTTTTTAACTTTCATGTTATGCTCATTGATTGAAAGTCTGTATGCCTCATCAAGTTTCTCCTGAATATTTACATTTCCTAAAAGTGACAGTGAAACCACATTCCTGATTACACTTTCATGTTTTTTTAGTTTTTTTCTTTCATTTTGTTTATATTTTTAAAACCCGTCTTTTGTCCATCTTACATCACTTCCAAACAACAAAAATGGGAAGCAAAACAAAACATTTTTCACTTTACAGTCACTGTCAACTTTTCTGTTGGTACCATTCAGAAAAGCTATAAATATACCTCTTGTTGCTTATTTCTGGTTGAGATATTTGGATATCAGGTGTTGAAGGGTTTTTTGTTTTTCTGGGCATATAACAGCCCAAAAAATCATTAACCAAAAACATTGGAATACATGAGTGAATTGGTCAAAAGAACATCAAACATGATATGTTGGAAAGTAGCAAAAAGTAATTTTTAATAATGAAACAAAATAGTTACATACTAATGTAAGAAAATATGCAAGACAGAAGCAATGCAAGATACACCACAAAGATGGTAAAATTTGGTGGTATGGACTTGCATTAAAAGGGATAGTAGAAGAAAATTTCTAAAAGGTTGATGGAAACCTAAACAGCAAAAAATATATTAATTTACTACAGTCAAATCATTTTCCTGACTATTAAGCTGGATAAATTTTCACCGTGACAGTACTTTTTGCCATACATCATATGCAAGAAAAAGGATTCTTATGAATGTAGATGTTCAACTTTTAGAAAACTTGTCAGCACAAAGTCTTGATTTTGATATAATTGAACCATTGTCTTGGGAAGTGAAGAAACAAGTGCTCCAGTAAAAACCATGCAATCTCTGAGATCTTTGGGGTTACTGCAAAAATAATGAGTAAAATTCCTGATGAGAAAATCTGGACCTTGTTCCATTCAATAGCACATTGAATTGAAGCAATTACTTAAGACAAAAGCAACAACACTAATTACTAAATCCATACTTTGATGTTGTGTACTTTTCGTAATATTAAAGATCACTTTTTTCAAAGAAAAAATTTCTTTTAACTTAAATAAAGAGTTGAAAGGTCAAATTTTGGTTCAATATTTTTGCATAGCCCTTTTTCAGAATCACCATGCTCTATCTTCCACCATACTTTATTAAAAAAAATGCAGTAACTTGTTTTATGACTCTCAAAGATTATAAAATGTACTGAGAAACACTGTTAATCAGTCTCAATTTGAAGGGAAAATTAATGAAAGTAATTAATTTACTAAGGTGGCCCAAAAGTTTTGCTTGCCAGTTTAATCAGATTATCAAACAGTTTGCATATAATTTCCAATCAAAATGGAAAAAAAGTGGACTGTAATTTTGATTTGATTGTTATTTCTTGATTTTGGATAATCTGCACTTAGACTGTTGGATATTATGATATTTATTATAATATTATAATCACTTCTTTAATATTGCATGAGTTTGTTGATGCAGTTTTATATTGATTAATTATAGGTTCAGTAATATTGACAATAATAGTAATGAATACTTGTTTTTTTTTTTTTTTTTACTTCCAGGAGCTTGAAGAGATTCATATTGATACTTGCAATACCATCAAAGTTGCTATTGAAAGCCATGCTCTTGTACTTCTGACCAAAGTAAGTTATTTTCATTATTTATCTTTTAAAAGAACTTTAATGATTGGCAGAATATTAGGAAATGGTAAAAGTGAAAGTAATTTTCCTTTGTTTTTAATTTCACATATATTTCTTATAATTACATGGGCTTTTGAATAAAAAAAATCATCCTAAAAAAATTAATATAAATATGTTTCAATTTTTATGGATGGATATCACTGCTTTCAAAATTCTATATTGTAAATCTGATTGATCTCTGTTAATAAATCTGATATTTTAGTTCTGTTGTTTTATATTTTCTATGATGACATGCATTCCTGTTATTGGAGGGCATTTTCAAGATAAGTTTTACTTTATTACACTTGTTGGACTTAGGAGTAAATAGTTGCATCACCAGTATAAATACCGAGTTGAGAATGGATGAAGGTCATTGATGAAGAAAAGAAACAACATAGGTCCAAGGATAGGTCATTGGACATACCAAAAAGAGAATTTGCTGCCTAAATACACACAAAAAGCATATATATATATATATATATATATATATATACACACACACAGACATATACGTGGTGTCCCAAAATGATGTATACACTCTTTAAATCGTTATAATTTATTCAATTTATGTATTTTGACCTGTAAATATAATTAATACAAGAGAAAGAATACACATTTAAAGACTTTGAGAGTAAAATATACAAAAAACATAGAAAATTAACTTTAATAAGATAAAAGCTAATTGGGGCAATGGCAGAATGTTCATATAATGATGAGTTCACATCAAGTGCTCAAATTGGTTGCCATTCTGTTTAATACACTTTTCATATCTTCAAGAAATAGACCTACAAACATCCAGTATCTTTTCTCTGGTGTTTGAGCACATTCTTCTTCAATTGTTACTCTCATTTCAGCAATTGCTTCAGGTTTCCTACTGTAAACTTTGTCTTTTAGAAACCCCCACAAAAAAGAAATCCAAGGGTGTCAAATCTGGTAATCTAGGTGGGTAATCAAATGTCCCTCTTTTTTTAATTCATCTGTTTTTCATATTTTCATCCATATAAGTTCTCACATCATGGTAATGTATTATTAACTATTAATATTTAAAGAGTGTATACATTATTTTGGGAGACCCTGTATATATAAGAGGTTTTATTAAATAGCACTAATGAAATTTATATTTGATATCTTTTTATGTCTCATATAAGATAATGTTTATTTTGTTTATCTATATATACATATTGTCCAGAAGTTCCATAACAGTTGTTCATCACTGATCAGTATCAAGAAGAGAATGTTATAATTTTAAACATCAAAATTATAAACAAAATAAGTAGCCATGACAAATATGGAGGTATCAGCTCAGTATAGTTAAGATGATAGGTTTAGCTAGTCTAAGAAATTAAAAATCTCTATATTTACAAATAATACAAGCTACCCAAAACACTTAATAAATAAAATTTATGCAATATATGTTAGGTTTTCCATTAGGATATTGTCACCAATATGAATATAAAAGCATCTAATATAGACATTTTTCATACACTCCTGGTCAAAATCTTAAGACCAGATACAAAAGTGTTAAAAATGATAAAATACTGTTAATCAAAATATATTTGCAAAACATTTTACATTTAATTAGAAAATGTAGTTTATCAACAAACAAGTGAAAATTTTAAGCTTTTAATTATTTTAAACAAACATTGAAAAAGTATTTTTTTTTGCTTGATCATAAAGATAAGACCATGTGTGAAAAAAAAATTATTGGATGAAAATTTTAGAACTAGTCAGTGTGCTCATAGCTTCAGTCATGTAAACATATACTTAGCTCATTTCCAGCATTAAATTTCAGATTTTAAAATGGCTAAAAGTAAAATTTTAACAAAGTTTCAAAAGGGCAGGATTGTTGAACTTCAAAGATGTCTTTCACGATGAGTCATCACAAATGACATTGACCATAGCAGAACTGTCATTGCTAACTTCATTAAAAAACTCGATGTGTATGCTTTTAAAAAAATCAAGCAGTCGCCCCAATAAAATCTCACCATCTCTAGACAGACACATTAGGTGAGAAGTTAAGAGAGATTCAAGCTTAACATCAAATCAGATAAAAGTGAATACAGTTGCTGAATGCAGCTCTCGAACAATTCAATGGCATTTAAATAAAAAAGGGTTTATGATGTGAAATGGCTGCAGAGGCCTTGCCTTCTTCATCACCATAAAATCTCCCATTTACAATTTGCTTCCAATTATCAAACTTGGGATGTGGATAACTTTTACTGGCATGCAAAAGATGTCCAAAAAGAAATTTTCTCATGTCACAGCAGAGGTGAATCAATTATGGTTTGAGGTTCATTTTGTACAATGGAACTCTCGAGTTACAGGAGGCAAAAGGTCATCAAACAGCTGCTAGTTACATTAACATGTTAAGAAAGACATTGCTAATTATTGAAGGCCTTCATCTATGTGGAGAAAACTGGATTTTCCAGCAGGACAATGTTGCAATCCACGATGCTCAAAGGTTGAAGGAGTCTTTTATGGAAAACAACATTCAGCTTTTGAGCCATCCACCAGGCTCTCAAGATCTAAACCCCATCGAGAATGTTTGGGGATAGATGACAAAGGATGTTTATAAACATGGATTGCAATTTGAAACTGTGAATGCCCTTTGTGCTGCAGTTTATGCATCTGGGGCAAGCACCCTCACGCAGAAGTTAATAATGAGTATGACAAAGCGAATTTTTGAAGTAATTCGCAAAAATGGAGGATATACTGAATATTAAATTGTTTTGTATCTGGTCTTAAGATTTTGACCAGGAGTGTATAACAATAATTTCAGTAGATTTAAATATTTGGAATTTAGCTGAATGTATGTCACACTTACTTCCCTGAACAAAAATAAACATTACATTATGTTACTGCAGAACAAAGGAGAATCACTATATTTATAATGTCTAAAAAGGAGCAGTAAGCCCCTTTCTACCTCTTTTTTTTTTTTCCTCTCGGGCCCTTGGTCATGAGGTTCAGCCTTTTTTCATCAGTCCATCATTGTAGAAAGATGTGTTAATGTCTCCCAAAATGCAGGCTTCATAACCAAAATATATTTCATAATCCTGAAAAAAGATTCCTACAATTGTACATTTCAGGTATGTTCATTTTATACACCAACCACACTTGTACATTTCTTTCTTATTTGTCATAAAATGTTTTTATTTGTAGCTCACACTGAATAGTTTGGTCTTCATTCTACAACTACTAGGATTAGTGCATGCAGTAGACAGCAACATCACTTGTTATTTTCAGGCAGCATTAATATGTGTCTTTGTTTGAACAGAATTTAGGGAGTTACCATTAAAGGTTTTAACTAAGAAGAGGATAATGCCGACAACGAATAACATCTTTTTTGATAAAAGTATCATAAAAACAACACAGAACAAAGGGCAGTCATATTAACCAACACAGGAAATATGGCCACCATTTTAACTAACACAGAAATTAAGGATATTAATGTAAGACTGATAATTTAAAATTTAAAAAAATATATTAATCCTAAATATAATACCAGTTCATTTTTTTGGTACTGATACTTTCAAAGTGTGATCTGAAGATACACCCTTCTTTGATATGGAATATCCTAGAAATGATATTTCACTGCAGTTGCATACAATATTTTATTGTTTATTTTTCTTTTCACATTTTGTAATTTTTTTCAACACAATTTCAGCTTTCTTTTTCTTTGGTTCTATTTCATTTCTGGCCTCTATGCAAATATTATCTTGATAGCAGATAATATTTTCTGTATCATCACAAATGACTTATTCGATGTCTCCTTGAAAAATAGCAGTAGCCATTTTTATTTCATATTGCATTCTTGTCCATCTCAGTAACCCCATGGATATATTGTCATCACTTCTTTCATGAAGATTTTCATTCTTGCTAATGAATGTAATGCTACTTTGATATTCAGAATTTTGTATGAATCTAAGCAAACTTTATGGTTAACTCCCACTCTATAATCATCTCATATTCAAAGACTTTTGAAAAAAGTCCTTTCTTAATGTCACTATTGCTAATGAGACCAACTGTACTGGCAACTTTCTTGTTGGGTAGCAACAAGTAGTTTTCATTTAACATGTGCCTTTCCTTATAATATTTTTGAATGCCAGTTTCTTCAGTACTCACAGAATTAATTAATTTTGTGATATTAAGTTTGAGTACATAATTTCCAACAAGTCTATGATGATTATTACAGGCCACAACAATTATGGATATTATTTTAAATCTTTTGCCTAATTTCTTCAAAACATCCTAGTGTTTGTATAACTGAACCATCAAATTGTCGAATCTGTAGACAAGTCTTTTTATAAGTTTTGCATTCTTCATTGTTCCACAATATTTCTGGCAATGATTGTTACTTTGTTGCTTGTATCCATCTGCATTTCTGAATTAAAACTTTATTAACTAGCATTAAAAAGTTCTTTGCATTTTCTTTTAACAGAAATGTTTCTCTCATTTTGATTTCCATGTTGCTTCTGATTGATACTTTCAATATCTTTCTTTTTGACTCTACATATAGAATTAGGTTGTTTTTTTTTTGGCGGGGGGTTGCACATTTTCTACATGTCTTTTCAAACACTGAGCACTTGTCTTTCTTCCTCTTGTGCATATACTCACAATATTGACATTTGTCTTTTGTTTCCTTTAAGAAGCATGTATTGGCAATTTCTAAATTTACCTGTTGATTTTCAGACTTGTTGAATTTCTTAGTCATTTATACGAATTTCACAGAAAAATTCAAAGATACTTTTCTTAATTGATGTTGCTCAAGCATTTTGTATTTCATTGTGTAATCCTTCAATAATTCTTATCTGTATCAACTCATCTCCAATGGTCTGTTCTTCATTCCCAAGTTTTTCAAAATTACAGTACTAGCTAATCTCACTTGGTGTTAGATATTTAAGGACTAGTTCACCCAGTTCTTATTTTCATGGACATAAATGTTGCCACAACCAACCTCTTTTTTTTTTTGTTGATTGCATATTCCTTAATATAATTTATTTCCTTAAAAGTTAAGTCTTTTAATTTCAGGATAAGCCATTATTGAAACTTTTCTGTCTCAACTCATGCAGTCACCATAAAAAGACCCATTACATCATTTTATCTTACTTTAGCTTTGTTGTCTTTTAACATTGGTTCTAGTACTTGCATCAAAGCACGTCAACTATATGTCTTCCATATCAAGTTACTCTAGGGTTAACAGACATTCTATTGGTGATGTTATTGTTGTGATGTATAATAGTAGTAGTAGTATTGTTGTGGGATTCAATACTTTTGATGAGTTTGTAGCTAAAGACAAAGTTATCTCCCCTTGGCCCAGAACAAAAAATAGCAATAAAAATTAATTATAAATATTCACCAGAATAGATGTGCTGTGATCAGATGAGACCTTTATGAGATATTGTTAGGCAGAAGAGATTATATTCCTCTTTTTGCTCCTTGAAGTTACAGTAACAAGACACACAATTTCAGGCTCATGACAACCAAACAGATAAGTATAAAATTTATATTGTTTTTGGTACCCAATCTTTAGCAAGTAGATATATGCAAACCTTGTATTAAGAATTTCAATTATGAATATATATATATATATATATATATATATATATATATATATCTACACACACACACAAGTGTCTTTATACAAAGACTTTTGTATTTTGTTTGAACTTTTCATATATTTATGTTGTCATGTGTTTCATACACCTTAAATGAGGTCTATGCTATATATCCTCACACAAGTTTTTAATGCTTCTGGTACATTTGACCAGCAAAGAATATTAGTTGACTCATGTGAATCTGGGAAAAAATAAACAAAAGACATGGAATTTAAAGAAATATTAACAAATATACTGATAGGACATATTACAAAAAGAAAAAATGAGAAATGTGAAGAGTTCAAAGCAACTTCAATGTCTGTAGCTAAGGTTCTTACATGCCGATGGGAGTGAGAAGAATATGTATTTTTGCTATGAAATTCTTCAAATAAACAGATTCTTTCAAATCTCATGCAGCCTGTGATTATCATCAGTGGGTGGTAATCCAACAGTATTCACAAGTTGCTTACAATCACTACTGATGAAATCTGTCCCCCTTATGACTGTTCAAGCATATATAGAAAGCTTGCAAACATTTTATTTGTGCAATATGACTATCACTTTTTATGAGTTTGTCTATATTTCTGAGATGAGGTATTATGTACCTCATCTTTGTCGCCATATTTGTCACAACGTTTCGGCCGTTTCGGTTGGAATTTCGAACTGAACCCTTTATTTCGATCACTGGGGTAGACTGTTCTAATTGTCATGTTTGATGGATGTCAGTTATCAGTTATCTCCTGCTAATTTTCCCTCTGAAAGTTCTCCACTGCCTTAACCAGGAATTGAACTCACCTTCTTTGGGTCTGTCCAACGCCTTTATCCACTGTGCCATGTGTCCTTGAGGACATCTGGGTATGAACTTCTGAGTATTATAAACCTAATGTTTTCAGCATCATTTTTACCAGTGCTCATATTGCAATTTTTGCTGTTATCATTGCATGTCTTTACCAGAGTTCATATTGCAACTTTGTTATCATTGCTTTTCTCTGGCACTCCTTATTACTGGTTCCCATATTGTATTTATTTCTATGCTTGGTCGGCTCAGGAGATTTTTGTGGCCTAGCATATGTGCTGATTCCTTAAGTTTACGAATTTTCCAATGGTGTTCCCTGTCTATGATCTGAACATGATCCCACAGGGGGCGGTGATCTCCCTTCTCTCTCCATATGTGGTCAGCCACGCCTGATTTTTCTACTTCCCCTCACGTTACAGCTTTCTGGTGTTCTTGAAGCCTTACCTTGAGGGGGCGGCCTGTCTCTCCTTTATATTCCTTTCCGCAGCTGCATGGGATAGCGTACACACAGTCTTTAGTCATGTTCCTCTCTATGGGGGGTCTCACTCGTGAGAGATATCTGCGAAGTGTTGTCACGCTTTTGAAGGTTGTCCTGATGTTATATGGACCGCAGATCCTTTGTATTTTCTCTGACAACCCCTTCACATAAGGCAGGCAGTCTGTTTTCTGAGTGTTGTTGTCCTCCTCCTCCTCCTCCTCTTGTACCCGCCTATCCCAGTTTTTGGGGGCTGCTGCCATGTACCCGGGGTAGTTGTTGCGTTGTAGGGTACTACTTATACTGACCAATTCCTTATCTAACGTCTCTGGATCGCCACTTATGAATTTTTTGCTCGGTGTTGTAAGCATCGGACGATCCCTTTCTTTACGCTGTATGGATGGTGGGAGTTGAAATTTAGGTACTGTCCGGTGAATGTTGGTTTACGGTATAACGGATGTCTTGAACCCATTCTCTGTTCGAGATATTAGTACATCCAGGAATGGGAGTGAGTTGTTATCTCTTTCTCCATTGTGAACTGTATCAAAGGTCTCATTGAGTTCACATGGTCCAGAAGAACCTGGACTTCTTCCTGATGTGGCCAGAGTATGAAAGTGTCATCTACGTATCGTAACCATATAGTTGGCTTTAGCGATATAGACTCTAATGCCATTTCTTCAAAGTATTCCATGTATATATTCGCCATTGCTGGTGATAATGGCGAGCCCATTGTTAAGCCCTCATCCTGTCGATATATGTGAGATCCCATTCGAAGTGTGTTGTTTGTGTACAGAAAGTCAACATCTCCATCAGATTATCTATTGGAATACTGGTCCGCTTCCTCTAGGGAAGAGTCAGAGGTTAATCTTTCTCTGACTACTGAGAGTGCCTCCTCCGTGGGTACCTTGGTGAACAGACTCACCACGTCCAAGCTCACCATCTGGTTGGATAGGATGGGAGCCTCTTTGATTATTTCCACGAAGTGGGCAGAGTTTCGGACATATGAAGGAGACTTTCCGATCAATGGGTCAATTATATCTACAAGGAAGCGACTCAGAGGGTGGCACACAGAGCCTTGGCAACTGACAATCGGCCTGAGTGGAATACCGTCTTTGTGAATCTTAGGGAGACCGTATATGTGAGGTAACTTGCTGTAACGCTGCGATAACTGCCTATACGTCTTGGGTGTGAAAATTAGCAGGAGATAACTGATAACTGACATCCATCAAAACATGGCACGTGGAATTAGAACAGTCTACCCCAGTGATCAAAATAAAGGGTTCAGTTCGAA
The DNA here is from genome assembly GCA_903632075.3 of Acanthosepion pharaonis. Classification (NCBI taxonomy): domain Eukaryota; kingdom Metazoa; phylum Mollusca; class Cephalopoda; order Sepiida; family Sepiidae; genus Acanthosepion; species Acanthosepion pharaonis. Next base: position 793,540 of record CAHIKZ030005555.1, read on the forward strand.
ATTTCCAACCACCTGAAGAAGGCCGGAGCGTACAACGGCCGAAACGTTGTGACAAATATGGCGACAAAGATGAGGACAATAGTCCGACTAATGTAAATACTGTACACTTTTTATGAGTTAGATAATTTACCAAGAGAAAGTTAGTCTGGTACAAATCTCGGAAAGTCATCATTTTTAATTATGGTTTTCAACTGTTTATTTTTTTATTAATAATTCTATATGAAAATACATCAGTTGTTTAAATGTAAAATAAATGTCAACATCAGAAGTATATTAAATATTGTACAATGTCCAAATGCTTCTTGCTCACCACTATATGAAATTGGATCTTATATCCATATTATCAGCTTTTGGTTCAAGAGTCATATCTTTTGAGGAAAAGTTAATTTCTTGCAGCCAAAATGTTTATACATTTGAATGTTTTCCAAATATCTGTTTGATGCTAAGATTTTTTTAGAGGTACATTGAGATGTTAAGTTTATCATTCATTCTCAATATTTAATTTCACTATTATGATTTCCAATGGCTGACTCTCAAATCTCATAGGGGATCTCATATTCTGTACATAGCACAATATATAATACGACTTATTACTTAAATTCCTATCAGTTTTGGACTGTGTTGGTTGGGTGGTAAGAGGATGAAATCAGAAGTAATAGTAATTGTAGGTAATTATCAAATTCATTTAATGCTTTTGCAGAGATTACATTGCCTTTACTTTCCTGTTTGTGCTTAATATTAAAAAAATATGGTTGGAATTGTAAGCTTGAAAATGACTGCTCAAAATATAAGCAATAAATATAAGAGAATTGCAAAAAAAACAAATTATAAAAGTGAGTGGAGAAATGTGAAATAACTTAATGGATATCAGCAAGGAATCTGAGAATCAGCAAATCATTTTCAAATTATAGATGAAGTTGCTTGTATGTACTCAAAATTAATGGTGATGGAAAAGCATGAATATACATTTCTTTTACTTTGTCCCTTAACCAGATATCATGGCAAAAATGTCTCATCACTCATAATAGCCAATGAAGAAGAAGGTGAGTGAATAAGAACTTGAACAAATCGTTCAATCACCTGCTCTTTTTCTTTTATATGGCATTTCCCTTCAGGTTATGGGTGATCATGGCTCTCCATAACATCCTATCCTTCCTAGTATTCAGCAGTGTTTGTCTTTTTACCATACTTCCTTCTACGTGATTTGACATCCATTTAGACGGTCATTTTAAGTACATGAGTTACTGTTACCCTACTTGCCCTAGATATATCCTCTGAGTGTCTTTTACTGATTATTAGTCATTTATTCATTCATTTATTCATTTTGTGTCAATATGGTAACCACTGCCCTCCATCTGATAATTATGGTTCATGGTGACATTCAAAGCAGAATAGTACGATAACTTGCCAGTTCATTTTGCACCAGGGATGTCAAATTCAGAGTTTTCCTTCTAGACTGGCAATGGTGTATAAAGATCATGCACTTTCCAGACTACATGGTTCCCCTCTCAGCCACACTGACAAGATCCAAAAGAATACAGGACATTACATTTGGGGACAGCTTGACCATAAGAGTTGCCTCAATGTTGTCAATGTTTACAGCCAACTGCCTTCCATCTCTAAGTTTTCTGTCTTGATTTACTTCCATCATCTTTTCCATGTTTTACATATGACCACAACAACTTTTAAAACATAATATATGTATATAAATATTTATATACATTATGTGTTTTAGAAGCTCCCCACCATTTTTTTTTTTTTTTTAAATATATAAAATGTTAGGTAAACACAAGCACTAGAAACCAAGACAAATTATAAAATAGTAAATAAACAAACACAAATATCAAAAATTTTGTTAATTTTAGAATAAGATAGCAGAAACAAAAATTTGAAAATATATATTGGAATTTAAGCCTAAAAATAATTCTGAAGAGATCATGAAGTCATTATTTGACATACAATGAAATCATTTATACTGCTGAACTATCTATTGATAAAAAAAAAATTAAAGAGTAGGAAATTCAAAATTGGTAAATATAACTTTAGATATGCAAAAACAAGACAAGTGATCTTCAGGTTGTCCAAATACAAATACAGTAAAACCTTGTAACTAGAAGAAATTGAAAGAAATATCAACAATACATATATAACTTAAAACAAATATAATAATTATATATAATAAACAAAAAATAAATAATTTCAAATTATATTAAATTATTATATTACTTAAAAAAACAATATTTTACATTTTTCAGTTAAACTTAATTATCTGTCTATATTTCTGAGATGAGGTGTTATATACACTATTTACATTATTCAGACTATTGTCCTCATCTTTTTCGTCATATTTATTACAACGTTTGCTCCTCAAGGGCACATGGCACAGTGGATAAAGGCGTTAGTTAGATCCAGTGACAGAACCCAAAGAGCGTGAGTTCAATACCCACTTAAGGCAGTGGAGAACTTGAAGAAGGGAATTAACAGGAGATAACTGATAACTGACATCCATTAAAACATGGCACGTGGAAGTGGAACAGTCTATTCCAGTGAGCAAAATAAAGGGTTCAGTTCGACATTCCAACCACCTGAAGAAGGCTGGGGCATACAACGGCCGAAATGTTGTAATGAATATGGTGACAAAGACTCTGACAATAGTCCGAATAATATAAATAGTGTAAACTTAATTAAATAGGCATTCTGATATCATTGAAAAATTACATGTTTTGTTGAAGCACCAAAAAATTAATGGATTCTAAGTACGTGTTATTTTTATTCTATTTTCTTTAAATTTCCTTTTTGCTCACATTCTCTGTCAATGGTATTCTCAGCATCCTTCTGTAGAGAACCACATTTCTATTGCCTTAAATCCCCTCTTTATATGCGACAAAAGTGTTTAAAATTCAGTTATTTAAGATGATTGATATAACATATCAATTTCAACTCTCCTTTCTTTGTTTTTAATGTTTAAAAGAAGAGAAAAATAACATTCTGAAAATAGAATCCAATGTTGAATTTTAAGCATTCAAACAACACTTTTCAGGAAGAATATTAGCAAGTAGATAATTCTTCAGTGGCATAGGTTTTGTTGATACTTTGGTTACTTCCTTCTTGGATAAAAGAGGTATTAAATACCCCTGGCAGGAGTTAGATTAAACAAGATAAGATGGGGGACCATATGTTAACTGAATTCCAACTATGTTTAAAGTGTGAATCCCTCACATAGATAAGATCCTTCTCTTATGTAGTCTTTGGTATGATGATAAACTACATTTGGCAGCAATACCCCTGACTGGGGAATTGGAGGTTTTGAGGAGCATGGAACCACCTCTTAATTGCTATTGCTCCAAGGTCAACCTTGACCTGGGGTGGTAGCACCTGTTACAGTCTCAGCTATGTGAAAACAGTGATCCCAAAAGCAAAAGTATAAAAATATATTTTTATAGTAAAGATACCACCAATACATTTTATAGTAAAATGACCAACAATATATATTGAAAGCAAAATGACCAGCAATACATTTTATACTAAAATTACCAACAATACATTTTATCTGAAGTTGAAGGTATACAATTGTGTTCAATATATATATTATAATTATTTTTTTCAAAATATGATCCCATTACAACAGAGAAATTACTATGTTTTGAAACTGGTCAGCAGTATTCAGGTTTAATTTCAATATTAAACCCTAACTACCAGGTGGCAGTTTCATTCTCATTTGATGTTTGGAATATTCCAAACATCGCCAGAGGATGAAACTGCCACCCAATAGTTAGGGTTTAATATTGAAATTAAACCTGAATACTGCTGACCAGCTTCAAAACACAGTAATTTCTGTGTAGTGATGGAATCATATTTTTAAAAAAATAATATAATCTAGGCTCTACTTCTGTACCAAGCACTGTTTTTAAAAATAAAAACAAAAATACTAAAGAACTTCAAATCATCAATCTAACACTTCTTTCCTATTATATCAATATATACACATACATACATACATACATACATACATATAGCAGAAGCCATGAAATTGTGTTCAAAATATTTAGATTTTGGCATTAAATAACCTATAGAGCTTGATATGCTGCAAAACGAAATCAGTCAATCAATCAACCAACAGGAAAGAACTCTTTCATGACATTAATCCATATAATATCTTACAATTTCTTAAAGAAATCAAACTGTATTCCAAAATATAACTTCAAAAAAATAACATAAAATGTGCATATCACTGCCTCTAGTAATTTGTCCACACAAACATGTATGTGCATAAAAGCTGAGTATCATCTACCATGTATCCAATTGTGAAAGGAGAATAACACATATCATATTTTTATTACTTCAAAGTTCCCAAGAATATAAATTTTGGTATTAAATAACCAATAAAGAGTTGATAGGCCATTAAACAAACAAATGAAATTGATCTTCTTTTCTGTCCCTTCAAGATGAAGGCAATCATGGCTCTACATAAATTCCTATCCTTTTTAGCTCTAATCTCTATTTTTATTCCAGTCCCTATTCTGCCATCCATTTACACAAGTTTAAGTAGGTTACTCACTGTTTCCCTTTACTCCTCTCACCTTCAATATATCCTGTGTGTATCAAATTTTTCAAGTACTCTTTCCTCATTATGTATCCTAGAAATTTCAACTGTCTTTTTTGTGACAGTGAGCATTAATAATTAAGTATAACTTAAGACTTCAATGCTAATATAAAACAGTATTTAGTTACAACCGCAAATAAGTACTTAATAAAAACAATTAAGTAAAAGTCAACCAAAGATAATTAACCATTTCAGTGGATACCTTGTTAGTAGTGCAGCTCGCCTTAACATCTGGTAAATCCTAAATCAAAACCCAAATCATCAATGCACAATAATTCACACTAATTCAACTGGATAGTTCCACTCAATAGTCACTCCAGTCAGTAGCATGACACTGCTATTTATACACCTGGCAGAGAACATATATTCATAAGTCCAGTGTCACACTCAAATCTTGGTGTTCATAGTTACTCATTTTTTCCCTACATGACACTTTTATACATGCAATTAGTAAGAAAAATTGCTCAGTCTCCATTAGCATTTCCTTATTGGAATCCCTCAGAGATTAGGAGTTGATTCTGACTTTCCTTTTAATGCAATTGAGGAGGTGCTGCCTAGAAAGATTGAAAACCTAAAGCAGAACATACAAATCCATATTGTAAAGAACTAGATTTTCCATTTCATTTTAGATGAACAGTCTACATTTAATGAAGTTAAGTAGCCTTTGTAACCCCAAAAGTTCTGTAATGCAATTTTAACATCTAGAATAGACAAATGAAACTGTGTTTATATGTGTAAGTTAATTGGATTATGAGAGATGGAAAATATTATTTGATGGATCTGTCTGTTGGACAGAGAGACATTTGCAAATATTGGATAATGTACTTTTTGTTTAAGAAATTAATATGTTGACTGATTCAATGAACCCAGAGTGAAAAATGGGTTATATTTGGAAAGTACATTTGAACTTAAGGGAAAATTGACAGGGAAATAAAAATTTCAGGTCATGTGCAAAATATGACCAGATTAACTTATAGATTTCATTGTGGATACATGATTAATTAATATTTATTGATAATTATTTTTTTCTTCATCTATATGATAAGAAAGTATTTCAAATGCTAAAGATTTAGTTTTGGGTGTGTTATGTAAAATAGATGAGAGACTCTGGGAAATTATAATTTTCACCAAAAACAATTGGTTAAAAAGAAGTTATCTAGTGATATAACAAGCATGGTTTCTGCTCAGATGGTGGTAGTGAGAGGGACCTCAACCAATGAGATTGCAGAGTAACAATGCTGAAGCTATACAAGGAACTGAACAAGTCAAGCTTGAAAGAGGGAAAGAAATGTTTGATTGGAACTTAGAGATCATTAATCACTTACCCCAAGCTCCATCCACTTTGTAGAATCTTCCATATAAGCCATGCAATTTTAGTTCTTAAGAAAGTGAATTGAGAATTGACAGAAAGAGAGTTACTGGAGAGCTGGTCAGAGTTACTGGTGGGAGCCATGACCACCAATGCTACTTTCTTGACCACCCTTGTGCTGAGAAGAGAAGTTTTCAACTTATGAATATTTGACTGCAGAAAAGTTAAATTAAGGAGGAATTGGAAACCAACTTTGGTTGTTGGTTCATATTTAGGAAAACTACATTGTTGCCAAAATATGAGAATGTGTAAATGTAGCTTTTAACATTAACTGAATAAATGAATTATTTTTGCTATTATAAACAATCAAATCACTTTTACCTTTTTTTTTTTTTTTTTTTACTCAGATTCCTACCTGTCCTGGGTATGACAGTAAACTACATCCACATCCTGGATAAGACGATAAACTATGTCTAACAGCATGGCCTCTGATCAGGAGGTTTTGAGGAGTGTGGAACCACCTCTTAATTGCTGGTGTTCCCAGGTCCACTCTGACCTGGGGTGATAGCACCAGTTATGGCCCCAGCTATGGGCAAATAGTTAACCCCTAAACTAGGGACAAAACACTATGAAAGTGTAAAAATTACTTTTAATATCAGAAATACTTTGTAAAAAAAATTATTACCAGCCATAAACTTTTGAAGAAAAATATATTACCAGCAATACATTTTTGAAAAAAGAAATTACTAGCTATACATTTTTGACAAAAAATTACCAGCTATATATTTTTTTTTTTTAAATATTACCAGCGATACATTTTTGAAGAAAAAAATATTACCAGCAATAAAAATCTTGTCTGCATTAAATAACTGTTATGACCTAGGGAAGGTTAATAAATAGAATAATCACACGAAGGTTGATAATGAACGATAATACTCAGGACAAGAACAACAGATATAAGATTCACCAGCAACACATAGAAGTAGTTGTCAACTGCTAGAAGTGAGTCAAGTGATTTCTACAATGAATCACCAACTGCAGACCAACATACAGTATTTACTACTGTATTTATGGGAATGGGGACATACTCATTATTGTCCATAGATATGCTACAACAATGACCCATTGAGGATAATATACTGTAAAACAAACCAAACCAGATTCCTTCAGCTCAGGGGGGAATACTTCAGTCAACTTTGTCTTCCTCAGATGAAAACTAAACACAATTTGTGTAGGGAGGTCAATTGGCAAAGAAAGGCCAGATCATTGGTTGACAGTTTAATGTCATATTTTTCTTTCAACCATTTTATTGGTCTTTTTAAAAATCTGACAAAAATATAAGCATTAATTACTTAGGATCTAAAATGCAATCTTTAGTCAACAAAGATGAAGGTGTGAAACAAGTAACTTCAAGAATTAATCCAGTGGAAAAAATGGGGAAAAACCCTTAAACTTTTATTCCAAAAGGGAAAGTAGCTTGAAGATATATATAAGCCTATAAATACACATGCCATGTGAGTTTACAATATTCTGTCAGCAACATGATCATGAATGATTAGATATAGGATAACAGTGGACATTCTGGAAGAAAATAAGAAAGCCAATATAAATACGCAATGTTCTAACTTAGTTATTCACTGATTGTACTAGTATTGTATAACTCCACTGTTTTGCTTTCAACATTTATTCTTGTAAAAAATATATTGATAACCAAAACTAATTTTGTACTTTCTGAACTAAAATTTGTTTGAGAAAACTTCAGTATATATTATTTAGGCTATGTATTGAAAACCAGATAAAAATGGATTTGATATAACTAGAAATTAGAGAGAATAGGGCTGTTTCATGTAGGACATTTGTCTGGAATTTATCAAGCCATTTTGAATATCTTGAGAACAATGGCCTGGATGTAAGTGGACAAGAAATTAGATGGAATTTTACTGTACATAACATGGATAGACATGCTCTCATAAAATTCCTCACTCAACAGTGAGTTGCCATTGAGCTTATATACTGTGTGACAGTTGTAATCAACAATGATCAAATGATTAAATTCTTGATGATTAAAATGATTAAATGTTTTAAAGTTTTTGGTAAAAGATCCTATCACCTTGGTCTCTCAGTACCTTGGCACTCTGTAACTTTTGTTTCTTCCAAAAGCTAAAATTGACATTGAAATACTGTTGAGGTGATTAAGAATAATGTGATAAGCAGTTGATGAAAGTTTCAAGAGAAAACTTTGCATGCCATTGTGAAAATTAGGAGGAATACTAAAATAAGTGTTTCAGTTTCCAATAATAATATTTTGAAGTGGACTGAGCCCACCATTGCTCTAGGTGGGCTATTTTTGTTAATATTAAATGAATGGATATTTAACAGACAAACCTTGTATATGAATGTGTAATTTGAGCCACAAAATTGCACTTGATGGAATCTCAGTATAAAATCCTCAAAATACAAACAGTAGCTAATATTATTCAAATATCTTCATGACCCAATGGTAATGGTAAAATTAACCACACAGGAAATATTCTGCATTCTTTCATAGCAGTTAGTGTTACTGCTGGTTCAGATTTATAAAATCTTTTAATTAAAAAAAAATTTCAGGAAATTATGCATCTGAAATCCACTCATTAGGATCGCACTTTCTAATATGGATGGGAGTTTCCTTTCAAGTTGATTTTTCTTTTTTTCTTTCTTTTTTTTTTTCTTTTTTTTGATAGTGTGTAGAAAGCACCTTGTATACTCATGTATAAGCTGACTTCATCTATAGTTCAACACTTGAATTTTTTGCTTGAATTTCACCTCCAGAAAAAAATTACCTTTTGTATAGTACAACCAGTCATCAAAAATGAATAATTTTTGACCTCTTCAAAAAATGATCAGTGTATAATGTGACTCTATCTTGTTTTTTTGTGTAAAAAAAGGATCATAAAACCTCACATGATACTTGAGTATATACAATTAAATAACTTACATTTTAAAATTCTAGTTCCTTAATTGAAAGAGTTCGTAATCAGCTTTTCTTATTTTAATGAGTCTGGAAGATATTTGCTGTTCAAATAGAATATTATGGTAATGGTGAAATTAGCTGTTTCCATACGGCAAATATTCAGCATTCATTGATTAAGCAGCTATCATTTTATAAAATGATTTTTTTCTGGAAACCAGACCTCTCAAATCTACTAACAACTATAACTTTTTCTAGTATTGATTGGAGATCATTTTGATTGTATGAAAACTTAACAGATGCTTAGTGATGTAACTCCATACAGTGACAATAGCGGCAGTCAATTTGAGTTTGTTTACAGCACCAAAAGGTTGCTTTCTTTTAGCCAGGGGCAAGGGAACCGGACATAGGCTAAATCTTCCCAGCAGCTTAAAAGCACATGGTGTAATTGTGAAAAACCCCAAGATTTGCTTTTTCCTGTTCATGGAATATATCCTCAACTGAGACATAGATGAATCCAGCCCATTTGAATCTGGAGTTCTAAACATGGCTTTTCCAGATACAGAATTATCTCCATATTATATGTAAGAACCTTCCTTTTTGTTTCTACTTACACCCTGCTTTCCTGCATAGATATATGTGATATATTATTCTCTGTATGGGACATGTGTGTGTGTGTATATATATATATATATATATATATATATATATATATATATATAGTTTGAGCATATCTTAGTAATATAAGAGACTTTCTGAGGACAAAGCATGTTTGTCATTCCTTTTCCCTTCAGCTATTCTGTAAATACAGTGTTATGATATCACAGATATAGTAATGCTCATAACAGGGGAAATTCAAATGGGAGAATAAATCTTTCTTCAGTAGCACCTCACCCCATTATAATAGATTAGATATTTCTGAATGAGTTCAATATAAAAGTTCAGATTCAATGATACTATTTAATAATGTGGCTAAAGTTTTTATGTTAATATTTTGGTTTTCTAACAGAGTGTTGGATGAAACTAAATCAAGTGAACCTGTGTTCAACTTCTTTATCTCCAATACTAAATTTGTTATAATTTCCAGGCACCAAGGTACTTATTGAATAAATAAGTTACATTTTAGTTTCTTTCATTTATATGATCAGATTAATTGTAACAAGGTGATTGTTTTGAAGCAGTTGTTCTTCATTACCCATGCCATAACCATTTAGTTTCTGATTCTTCCAACCCTGCCCAGGGATCCAAGATTGCTATGCTCAAAACTTTTATTGCATTCTGCACAGGTGAAACATCTGATAAAAGATACTTCACAAGATGAAAGATCATTTCCTTGACATAAATACATACCAACCCTTTGGTAACAATCCTTACCTCTTACCCATAATTCAACATCTAGCTCCTCCCGCTTCTCTTTAATAACAACAGAAAAATCATCTTCACTTTAACCCTTAGGTTAACATTTCTGATTCTGAAGCATTTTCCCCATCACCCAACTTACTTGGGAAGAGTAGAAATCATAAATTGCAGCTGGTTTTCACAAATTCTAACCTTGTTATCTTTTCATTTGTCAGTGTGGTTGGGACTGAATTAGGTGGGGTATTATAAGACATTGTTGAAAGAATTAGCAGTAGTAAGAACATCTCCCTAACCTGCAAGACCTCTTTATTCCATCTCATTCCTTTTAGATTATCAGAATTTATGTTAAATATTGATCTTGCAGATTTTTCTCTCTACAGAACATTAGAAAAATGAACAGAAAAAAATCTGTTTTATTATATAACACACACTTTATAATATTTATTATTTCTAAGGAGTTCATCTTTATTTCTAATTATTGTAAATGTTATATATTAGTGGATATATGCTTGAGTAGACATCCTTTTCCTTTAACAATATAAATTTGCATCTACCAGTCTGTGAATTTCAGTCTTAATAAAAAAAAAAAAAAATATACCTTCTGACAGGGTTTGAACCCACATCCTCCTTTTTAGAGGAAACCACTATTTAAGCTCAACATGCTTTATTCTGTTCAGACAGGGAAAGCTTTCCCAACTAAGTAAAGTTCAATTACCATATTTAAGAAATGCTCATCTCTTGTTCAGATATCTCAAAGCAAGGCAAGGTCATTTTACAGTAAAAATGGCTAGATGTAACTAAGTTTTATAAGAATTCTTTCTTGTCTTGTACTTCTTGCTTATGAAACTCTTTGGCAGCTTCTTGCTTTCCAGTCAACTTTGATCTTCAAAGATTTAAATGCCCAGTCAATCATTATCTTCTGTCTTCTTAATTCCTGTACTTTTATTGTTTTCTCTCATTAATTTTCTCATTCTCTCACACTCAGTAACCCTTTGCATTTTAATGGCTTTATTGCATTGCTTGGGGTGAAATGATTAAATTTGCTAACTTTATTTTTGCATCTGAAACATAAGGTAATTTCTGATGAGTTTATAATCTAACATCATTTATTATTACTGTGAATATTATATTTAGTTTGCAGTAATTAAGTAATGTCAGATAATAAATAAAATACATTAATTACTTAAATGGATAAATTACTTAAATAAAATTAGCAGATAGAATCTTTGAAAGATCCCATTAAGTGAAGTTCATTTCTTAAAAAGATTAATTGAACTTTAATTTGCTGTAAATATTTTTTGTGGCTGTGCAGTCTAAAGCCCACTTGGCTTGAATGCGGTTTCCACAATATTCCACAATTCGGCCAAAAAGCACATTTTCTTTGGTAAGTCTCTCAAATGTCTAGGTAGGTATCTATTACTCTTTAAAAAAAAAACAGGATTGTTGACTCAAACATGTGTATCCACTGAATATAATGTTTATAATTGTAAGAAATATTTATCATTCACACAGCCTGACCTCCCTTTCTCAGCCATGAGATTATCCCATTGTTATGTGAAGGAATTATACAACACCAGTAAGAAAACATACATTATGTTAACATAATAGAATAATGTTTCTTTTTCTCATGCCAGCTTTCCTGGGACAATTTTATTTTTCTTCTTCTTTGTGACATATCCCTTCAGGATGGTGGTGATCATGGCACTTCTCAGTTTCCTGTTCTTTATAGCTCTTAATAAATTTTATCATTTTGTTGTCCCTCCTCAAGCTTGTTTCCACCATCCATTTACTTAAGCTCACTAGGTAAACTGTTGTTTCCTGTCCCTCTTGTTTTCAAACTGTCCTGTGAGTATCAAATTTTCCAAGCCTTCTTTCCATATATGCCCTAGAAATTTCAACTGTCTCTTTCTGATATTAAGTATAAGTGTCCTTTTTTTATTTTACTAAAGTGAAACAATTTTTGTGTCAATATGAAGGAATTTTTTTTAATGCTGTATCCCTTCAGAATGTAGGCGATCATGTCCCTCCATAGTTTCTGCTATTTATTAACCGTAAATTGTCAAGCATTCTTGGGAAAGATAGTGGATTGTTTTCCCCATTGCATTTTCTATAGTTTTTCCTTCTTTTAGACTGATTGCCATCAAAAGGTTAAAGAGTTTCGGCAACCATAGTTAGAAAGAGACAGAATTATGCCTTTTCAGAAGTCATTTGTGTAGAAATGAAGGCAAAAGAAATGAAGGAAACAAAGAAAGGAAATTAGCTGTTGCATTTGGAGAATAAATCAAGCAAACTCAAACCACAAAAAAAAAAGATGACTAGATCTCATGTAAAACAGATTTGCAATTCATATAATAATTTCTAGAATTCATTTTAATATCTTTGTGTTTTCATCCTACGATATATTTTTGTATGCGATATTAAAAATGGGTGTTAGGAATGTTGAATTGTCCCTGTTATAACTCACTTCTAGCAGTTATAATATTATGCCTTGCTTAGGCTACTTGCTGTGATGCCACTAGAATTCTCACTAGCTTCAACAGACTTCTCAAACTCACTTGAAGTTCTTAAGACATCTTGCCAGTTCATTTGTGTTATCAGAGGTGTCTCATTTACTCCACAACATAGCCCTTTTTTGGATTTTTTTATTAGTAAATATTTTAATTTGTTTCTTAATATTCACCCCCTCCTTTTTCTGGCAAGTTCACCACATGCTGAACTTTGTATTTCTTTCATTTTGGGTCAACCTCTAGTTTTTCATAATTGTATATTCAATGAATTCTTGGGGTGTTGGTACATTAAAAATATCATACAACATTTGCATAGGTTCTTCCTTTCTTGCGACCCTTTCTTCAGTAAATCTTTTCTTTTGTGCCTTTTGTGTTCCCATTTTTTTCTTTTTACAAAATATATAATTTTTCCAATTCATGACCTTATTACACCGTCTTGCAACATTTCTTTTCCATTTTTATATACTCAAGAAAAACACCTTTTCACCAATTATGAACAAATTTGTATCCTTTTTTTTTTGTTATTTGTTCTTATTCTTTTTTGACCTGGTAACAATTTACTGAACACTGATTTAATTTTTCTTTTGAACATTAATTCTGCCACTGACTTGCCTGTCAGTTTATTGGGATTTAGCTTTATCCAGTATACTCTCAAGAATTTTTGTAGTCCTTTACTCACTTTTTCATTACTTTTCAAAGCCCTCTTAAAAGTACTCACAAACTATTCAGTTTGTCCATTTGACCTTGGATGATATGCTAGGGTAGTAAGATATTCAATCAAGAACCTTTTACAAATTAAATTTAAATTTGTAAGCAATTAATTGTGTATCGTTATCAGAGACTATGGCACCCAGAATGCCATATATTGCAAAGAGTTTGTGTAAAAAATTTAATGTAACCATGGAAGTTGGTTTTGCACTTAGAAATTTCAAGCCGCTTAATAAAGCTATCTACCACTGCAAGATAATGTGATCCATTTATTGGACCTGCTAAATCGATGTACAGTCTTGACCACAGAATATCTATCTTTGGCCAAGGTTGTAATTTAAGGGTAAATAATTTTTCTGTCAGAGTGCAACCTCTGCAGTCTTTTGCTAATTTTTCAATGTCTTGATACATCTTGGTCCAGTATACATAGATACTCATAAGAGTTTTCATCCTTGAAATTCCTGGAAATCCACTATGAAATTCTTTTAATACCTGAACTTGTAATATGATAGGTGTTACTACTCTTTGTTCAAACATCAGCACTTCATCACATAACGAATAAGCATTCAAGTCTGGATTATGTTCTAAAAATCGTCTATCTTTCTTACTTTCTTTTAGTCATTTTTTTTTTATTTTTGAAATAAACATGCCTTGTTCTGCTTTTACTTTTATTTCTTCTGGTAGTTTTCATACTACATTGCATAAGTTATTTTTAATTTCTATTTCACTCTTATTGCTGCAATAACAGTGTTATCAAATAATCAAGATGCTGACATTCCACACTACCTGAAACAAAGGGCAAGGAAGGAAACATCAGTACTAAAAAGATCAATAACAGTTACCAAACTTGAGAAGCCTATTTCTCTGGAAAATTGTTTCAAGAGACAGTTTTTATAAATTTGAACTGAAAGCAACATTGACTGCTCAATTAATAAATGCTAAATGTTTACTTATGAGGAAATGGCTAATCTTATTATTACCATTGACAGTTCAGGAGCACAAGATGTAAATGTAGTTACTGCTTTTCCATAAGGTTACTTTCTTACTCCTACTGTTACTAGTAATGTATTACTATCTGCCACAGGGGTACATCATTGGCTACTAAACCAGATCCCCCACCAAGCTTTCCTGGTATGAAGGGTGGTTAGACACCAAGCAGGATAAAAAATAAGACATGTCAGAAGGTAGTAAACTGGGTTTAGTGAGAACACAGCATCAGTGAGCAGAGATACCTAGACTGAACTCAAGCAGAAGGTTGGAATCAATAGATACCTGTCTGTGATCAAGGTAAGCCTTCAAACTGGAGGGCATCAGCTCACTATTAGCTCTACTTACCAAAGACATGGTATGCGTGAATGAATACCTATTTGGCTTTCAATCCAGAAATATGGAAGGAACTGATTAATTGCTTCACTGTGCAGTGACCATATGACCACAACCTTTTCTGAGAATGATGAGGATGTTTTTACTACAGTGGACTTAGTTTGGTTTGCATCTTTATTCTACTGTAAGCTTTGTTTGGTATGTTAGTAATGTGGTATCAGCATAAAAAAGCTGCATTTTGCTCACTGTATGGACTGCTTTTTGTGTGTGCCTTTCAATAGGAAAAACAGAGATTTAAAAAGAAATTTTTTTTTTAAAGTATGTTCTCTGAGTTTTTATTGTGCATAAAACCTTCATTTGGAATTATGTTATTGGTTTACTAATATTATTTATCTCTTTACTATGTGAATTTTTGCCATTGACATTCTTCTGATATGTGTCTTAAAGACTTCATTTGATTAGTACTACAAGTTAATGATCGGCAGAAAAAGGTTTGTCATTGTGTATTATGGATGAATACGGTATATAAACTGTACACTTCTGAATAATGGTGGATAAATGAATGACAAAATATAAATTCTGATGTAATATAGTTTGTCCTTCAAAAGAACAGCCTGATGAAGTCATTTCAAAGGATAAAGACCATCACATTTTTTCATTCAATTACCCACCCATTATATATATATATATATATATATATATATATATATATATATATATATATATATATATATATATGAATTTAGTGCATAGGGGCAGCAGATCATTGTTCAAACATATATTAAACGAATGTCTATTATGTTTTAACATGAGCCTTTCCAAGCATCATATAATGGCTTTAGTTTCATATACACACACAAGGGAGTGCTAAAAAGTTATTGAGCAAAATATGAAATGGTAAAAAGATTTGAATGTTTGTTCAGATTCTGGGAAATTGTTCAAGCCAAGAACTTTTCAGCAGACACTTAAATATAACAAATATTGTCTTTCAGTCAGTGTATTAATAAAGAATGACACTTTTAAAGCAAGCACTCTTCATATTTAAAGTGCTCAATATCAAGATATAAAGCATTAAAAGTCACAAATAAAATTAAATGTTCCATTTATCTTTCCCTACTTTCAGTTTCACTATAAACCATCCAATTGTTTTTCTGTTTCTACTTTTCACAAAAATTAATCTTAGCCTGTATATGTCAGTAAGCACTGCATTCATGAACATAAAAATTTGATTTAGACATGTTTTCAATAACAAGACTTAATTTAAAATTGTAGTTACTTTTTAGCTTTCAAAACACACAAAAATTAAATTCCCTTATTTAGAAATTAAAGAAGTTTGCAATATTTGACCTTTTTGTGTTTCTTAATGTCAGTCATGTTTCTTATTTATCAAAGCAAGGAAGGCAGCATAATTTTTGATTAAATCAAAAAGATGTAATATTTTCACTAGAAACAAAGATACAATGTAATAATATACTTGTAAAATACCTAATTGTGAGTATATAGCAAAGAAAACAGCAACTTGTCAAACCAACTGATAGCATGTCGCGTGTATTCTATGACAGAAAATGTGGTGAAAAATTACTTACCAAACAAAAGGGCACGTATTCCACATGACATACTGAAGATGGAATATTTTAATTAAAAACCAAGTCCGTCGCAGGAGTTGCTATAAAAGTATTTTGATATGCAATTTACTGAACATCCTCTCCCAGCTGTCGACGAATGGAAAAAATGCTCAACCAATAAAAGCAGTTGGTGTTCTCAAATCGGGGAAGCAAAATTCGGGTATTTTGGCTACCACATTTGTTGGAGAAGGACTTATTTTTCTGACTG
The DNA here is from genome assembly GCA_903632075.3 of Acanthosepion pharaonis. Taxonomy (NCBI): domain Eukaryota; kingdom Metazoa; phylum Mollusca; class Cephalopoda; order Sepiida; family Sepiidae; genus Acanthosepion; species Acanthosepion pharaonis. The sequence continues at coordinate 810,132 of CAHIKZ030005555.1, forward strand.
GTTTCATGCATTGTGATTCATGAGATAGTACCTGCGAATTGAGTTTTCAGCATTTCTTTCTGTCCCCCCCCCTGTTTGAGTCTGAACTTAGTGATTTATTCTCTGTTACGTGGAAATAATCTGTGACAAACATTTCCTTTGTAATCCCAGATCACTTACAGAGTATGATGATTGTCAATAGATATCATATTAGATAAGTGTCAATATGTATTTAAAAATGACTTAAAATTTATATCTAAAGATAATGTACTCCTATAAAGTAATAATTAACCTTTGATGTTGAAAGCCAACAAATACAGTTTGTTTTGCCAGTAATAATAATAAACAGATGATTTATTTATTGCAAATAAGAAAACCATCAAAGAGAATTTAATTCTTCACAAGTGTTTTTACATGTGCTTTTCATAAGACATTACTATCTTGCCTATATATCCTGAGAAAGTTTTGCCAACATCTTTGATAGATGACATGTCACTAAGTAGGTAATATCAGACACTTACAATTCCTTGGACATGAACAGAGGATAGATGAGTCATACCCTACAAGTTACATGAGCTACACTAGTGCAGGATCTTGGAAATATCTGAAAAGATACTTGGAATCCAGCCAGGGATCCCAATAGATGAAGTGCTGAATGATGCTCCTATATCAATTTGTCTATACTAACAATAGAGGTTACTGTTTGTGTGTCCATGCTATCATTATGTTCAAAAGACACGGCTCATTGATCTATCTCTTTGAATGAAGACTCACAACATCCATTCTTATGATATAGACAATATGATGTTGATTCTGGAGTTAATTCAAGATTGCCAGAACTTATCATTAAGCAGAGCATGCAATATCTCATGAAATGACTTAAGATATAATGAAGTAAACAAATATTTTAACCTCACAAAAGAATAAGATGCACAATTCAAATTCAACTTCTTAGTTTGTTAGATCTGGAATCAGAAGGTTGCATGTTCAGATCATCTTGGGATCAACAATGTGGAGATTGGTGAGGAATGTTGGTTTTCCCATTCAAAATGAATGAATGCTAAGCAAACACTGTTTTTAAAAGATTTCTTTTTTGTATCTGTTGAGTGAGTGGCCATGTTAAAATGTAAATAAATGAAAGGACTGCCAAGTGAGTGGCCATGTTGAAATGTAAATAAATGAAAGAACTGCCAAGTGAGTGGCCATGTTGAAATGTACGTAAATGAAAGAACTGCCAATTTTGCAATAAACAAGAAAAAGAAAAGAACAGGACAAAATAATATAAAGCAAGCAAACAATATATGCAAGGCAAAGCAATAGCAATATGGCAAAAAGTTAAACTAAGAATTGGGATTGACACACGAGCAAATTTGTATAAGCAAACTTGCATTCTGACTTCAAAACAACACTGAGATTGAGTCATAGGAAACTGAGAACTGATGTATTTTATTGGCTTGGAAGAAATCCCAGCATGCACTTGTGTTCTTCTGCCTATAAAATGGGGAGGGGAAAGTGTTTTGCAGTCATTCCCATTTTGGATTCAAACCAACAGTATCCTCTTGGGCAACAGAGTTAATTACTTGCAGTACGTTAAAATAAGGGAAGAAAGAGTGAGATCCCTCCTTCTTTGTAGCAGGTAGTCATCCTGATTAGTTCTTTGGTGGTTAAAAGAGTGAACCAGTTTGTCCTGATTTCTAGCAAAAGGATGGAGAGAACTGACCTTGAAATCCTCTTTTCCTGGCTTTATATTAAGGTCAATATGTGGTCAGAGAGTGGTAAATGCTTGTAGGATTGTCCTTCACTTTATTATTTGGTGTTTGATCTTTTGTTTTGCTTATCCAAGTATCTAGCTTCAGAAATGAGGTTAACCGATTGGCTTGTCCTTAAGAATACTGATGCTAATATTAATGAGGTGTTAAAGAGATAGGTTGGTGATACTTTTCAGGAGTTTTAAGAAATATTTTATTACTACTATATACTATTAAAAAATTAAGCTTCTCAAGTTCACTTTTATCAGTCTTTCAAGTATTTATTTAAAGTTAATGTATTTATTATGTCATTATTTTCCCTTCTAATGACATGTGCTATCCAGTTTTGTTGTTGCTGCTGTTGGAAATCTTCAATGATGCATTTTTTTTGTTATTTGTTAAAGCTCTTTGTAGTCTTTATGGGCATTATCAACAATTATCGTACATATGCTTTAGGTTAAAAAAAAATAATTCCCAAGATATAGAATATCAGAACAATAAACCAATGTGATCAGTTAGAAAATATAAAGCAGGAATTAAGCATGTTGAATGTTAATATTTTAGGCAAGGTGAGCAAACGGTGGAAATGTCATCAGTGACAAACACCAGATCATATATGCAGGGGGAGAGAAAAATGAAAGAGGAGTAGGACAGATATTAGATCAAGATATGAAAAAATGTTCTCTGGGATACTGTCCAATATCAAAGAATTATTGTCATCAAACTAAAAGAAAAGACTTTCAACATAGTTGTTTATGCACTGACAGCAAAAGTATAGAGGAAGAAATTTTAAATTTCAATCTATGCTAGACAATGCCAAAGTTCAATGCAAATTGCTGGAAATTGCAATTATCATGAATGAATGAATGCCATGGTAGCCAAGCAAAGAGATAGTGAAGTAGTTGACAAATTTGGACCAGGAGTTTATAATGAATGTGGAGAAAAATGGGTCCAATGGTGTGCAGCAAATGACCAAGTAGTAGTCAACACCTGGTTTCAAGAATACCCAAGATGTATATAAACATGGAGAAGCCCAAGAGCAGAAATAAAAAAACAAATCAACTATAAAACTATCAATAACAGATTCAAGAATTCAGTTTTACACTACAAAACATACCTAAGTGCCTACTTCCGAAATGACTATCTTCCAGTCATATGTAACCTTAGAGTGAGACTCTAGAACTTGAAGAGGACCAAGGTACCACACAGTTTGCAATACAGACTCTTGAATGATCCAAATCTGAAGGTGAAATATATGGATGGTGTGAAATGCAGATACAAAGGATAAAATGAATATGGAAACATAAAGCAGAACACATTAAGAAAAGCTTTAGTAACATCAGCAATCAAGATCATCCCAAAGAACAATAGACAAAGAAAAAAAAAGAATGGATGACAGATGAAATTCTCAACATGAGGAAAAGGAGACAAACAATGTCAAGGTATAGCACAGAATATAGAATTGGATGAACAAAATTAGAACCAAATGCAGGCAGGCTAAAGAGAAATGACTAGAGGAAAAATATGCAGAAATCAAAAAAATGCATATCACAGATGAAGCAGATATGCATAAAAATAAGAGAACTAACAGGACAAAAGATGTTCTCATCAAGAGGATGCATAAAATCCAAGGATGGAACATGGATATTAGAAAAAGAAAGAATACTTCTGAGATGGAACAAATATATCAGAACTCTTGCACAACAAGAGAGATCAACCAGCAATATACAGAAATATTGAAGAACCAGAATTATTAAAATCTAAAGTGGAATCGGCGATGGCCAAAAAGAACAGAAACAAAGCAGCAGGATCAGATGGAATTGTAATAGAGATGCTGGCAGCCTTAAAGGATTTTAGTATAGACAAGATTTCAAAAATAATAAATTAAATCTACAAGAGAGATGATATACCGGAACACCTGCCTAAGACAACAGGTGCAAATTAATGGGAACAGCATTGGATAATCAGCCTAACAAGCCATATAACAAAACTTATCATCTGATTTCTGATGACTGGAAAGTGCAGCAGAATCAAACCAGAAATAGGACAAGAACAGTGTAGGTTTGTTAAAGATACTGCAACAAGGAATACAATGTTTATGCTCAAAACGATATCAGAAAGAGATATACAAATGCAGAATGATGTCTACCTGTGTTTTATAAAGTATACAAAAGCATTTCATAACATACGCTACTTCACAAAGATCAGTTGTAATTGCTAGATGACCTCAACATATTTGGGAATGATATTAGAATAATCAAGAAAATATGCTGGCAACAAACTCTCTGCATACAAATAGAAAATGAATTCAGCAGATATACAAAAATAGAAAGAGGTGTAAGACAAGGATGTCATCTCCTTAAGCATTCAACCTATACAACAAGGCAATTCTGAGAAAACTAGAAGTTCTTCCAGGATGGCAGCCATAATCTTAACAACATAAGCTATGCAGATGGTATAATGTTGGTAGCAGACATAGAAAGGTAGTGAAAGAAAGCAAGAAGAAAGCCTTCCCTGCCCCCCATTAGAATGTCTGATAGTCAACTTCTTGAGAGCAACTCCCTGCTTCTGCTCAGTCTCACGTTGACTGCTGACTTGAGATAGAACAAATACATTGAGTCACTTGCTTCTTCCACCGCGAGGAAAGTTGGCTCTCTGTGCTGTGCCAGGAAATTTTTCTTCCCAGAATTGATACTTCAAATATACAAATCAACCATTTGCCCTTGCATGGAGTATTGCTGCCATATATGGTCTGGGGCACCTTCTGTTTACCTCGGAGTTCTTGACAAGATCCAGAGATGGATATGTAATATAATTGGCCCTGATCTGGCGTCTCATCTACAGTCACTCTCTCACAGACACGCCGTCACCTCTCTCTGTCTTTTCTACAAATACTTTCATGGTAATTGCTCTGATGAGCTGCTTTCACTGGTTCCCAGACTCCATGAATTCAAGCACCCTACAAGGCTGGCAGCCCACTCCCACCCTTACACTGTAGAAACTTTTAAATGTAGCCATCTCTTCTACTCCAATAGCTTCACACCTCACACCGCTCACTGTGGAACACCTTTCCCAATTACTGTTTCCCTGAGAGCTATAATCTCGAACTATTCAAATGTAATGTCAATCGACATCTCCAGTTACCTTGATCTACCCACTATCCTTCTCCTCATCCTTTCTTCTATCACTCCTATCTGCTCTTGCTCCAAATCTTTTGCAACCCCCTGCATCCTAGTGGCTTCACGCCTTGCTCGGGGCATAATGCTTAAAAAAAAAACAAAAAAAAACAAGGACTAAACATCAATTGCAAGAAGATGGAATGCATGGTTGCTAGCAAAATGAACAGTTCAACATGCAAATTACAAATTGGAGATACCAAAATCAAACAAGTACAACAATTTCAAAATTTGGGAAATGTCTTAACAGAGGATGAAAAGTGCAACACTGAAAGGTGCATTGCTATAGCCAGAGATGCATTCCAAAAGTCTTAAAAAACAGAAAAAAATTGCATTAGAAACAAAGAAAAAAGTCCCAAACTGTTATGTAACATCAGTTATCCTGTATGGCAGTGAAAGCTGGACAATCTTCTCACAGATGAAGAAGGGACTAGAAGCAACAGAAATGTGGTTCTACAGAAAGATGTTGGGAATATCATGCACCAAATATGTGAGCAGTAACAAAACTTTAGAGAAAGTGGAAACAAAAAAGAAACTTCTAAGGAAAGAAGTCTTGGAAGATCTGATACATCTGGGACAGAGGGCCAGTGGAAAATAATGCATAACCTACTTAGTGAGCTTGACTAAAAGGATAGCAGAACAAGGTTAAGGACAGATAACAAAAAGACAATTTATTATGAGCTAAAAAAGATCGGAAATTGTGGAGAGTCATGACTGCTTAGGTCATGAAGGGACAGGACACATAGAAGACAAGATATCCCAAAGAAGAGTCATGGCTTTTTGGTTAGTATCTCAATGTTTCTTTGTATCATTATCATCAGATTATTTGAAATTCAGCTGCCATGCATAATAAAGATTTATTGATATAGACACATTTGTATCTGTATGGATTTTTGTGCATATTTATACACACAATTTAATATTGCCTGACGACTGTTTAAGCATGAAATAGACTCATGTAGTAGTCATGTCAAAGTATTGACTTCAATGTCCACTTTTACACACACACACTGTTCAGGTATAAGAATGAACACTGCATGGGGAGTGTCAGTTTCACATTTAAATTCAATATTCAAGCTAAGTCATGAAATGTTCATTCCTATGTATATACTATCTATAAATGCTGTCTGATAGAGTATATTTCATCAATGAATATAGCAAATTTTAAACTATATATATATATATATATGTGTGTGTGTGATATAGAAGGCTCAAACACTAATATTCCATGGATATAATTTATTACATTGGAATTGTAATCATGCTCCAATTCATCAGACCTACAAATTTTGTAAGTCTGATGAATCGGAGTCTTTTATATTATATTCTTGCTCTGTACTGTGCTCATTGAGCCCTATATGGATTTTAACCTCTTGGAAATAAATATATATATATATATATATATATATATATATTCACACAATTTGACATGTCATTGAGAATATATGATAAAGAAAAGCTAAAACAAAATAATATTTAGTAAATATAAGTGTATTTCACAAAAATATATGTAACTGTTTAAATTAGAAAATGGGAAAGAGTTGTTTCATTAACTTACAACTTTGTCTAGCTTGGATATTTTTCCTTGTGCAACATACATATGAGATAAGAATATATTCATTTTTACCTACCAGCCTGAACAAATATATTAAAATGAAGGGAGCATCAGCTCAAATATGGATATGCACAAAAAATAATGTTTAAAAGTCATAAAAACTGTTAGATTAATAAATAAAAAAATCCATTACTTCTTTAAAAATTTATTTACATGTCGAATGCAAAACTGAGCAGATATAAACTTTCAAAAATTTACGTCAACAAGGATTGTGCTTAAAAGCATTAATGACCCGTGGTTAATCAGTGATGAACTTCGTTAAAGTGTTTAAAGTGTTTTATATCTAAAAACAGTTTCTCCAGTAAAGGGGAACACAGGTTCAAATATACTGGAGACCACATATTTTTCATAAATAAAATTTCTCAAATATTTAGGATAGTAGATGGAAATAAATATATTGTTTAAAATAGACAGACTGTCTACTCAAGTATGAGTATCCACTAAAAAAATAATTAAAGGTGATAAAAATCTTTTGGTTTAATAAATAAAAAATCCATTACTTCTTGAGAAACTGCATCCACAGACACACATGTGTGTGCATATATATATACATATATATATATATATATATATATATATATATATATATATAAATATAAAATATAAAATTTTAACTTAGCTAACTGGTGTTATTTTCAGCATCCTGACTCCAGAATTTTGGAGACAGACTCTCCAGAAATCAGTGGATTAAGTGATTGCTAGATGGTCTGTCTATGAAACTCTGGAGTCAGGATGCTGAAGATAACACCAATCAGCTAAGTGACAAAATTTATATTGGTATCAATTCTATTAATGTTCTATCTCTGATATTGTGCACTTTATTGCAAGAACTACTTGCCTTCACTTAGTATCCCACTGACTGACAGGATTTCGGGTTTCACACTTTGACATACACACACACTCATATATATATATATATATATATATATATATATATATATATATATATATTAACTGATTGAAAATATGTTTTTTTTTTGCTACACAGTAATAACCATGTTTCAAAAATGGAAGCTAAAAACTTTAAATTTAATTATATAATTAAATTAAAAGCATTAGTTATGTTTCCTCTTCAAGCAAATATTGGAATATAATATAGTCCATAAAGTCTCTTTACTATTTAAAAAATATACTACAAAGGCAAATGATGTGGCACCACAATTAGGCAACTTTCAACCAGCCATCATTTTCCAGCAACATGGTGCACTCCCACATTCTAGGTGGGTCTACATGTTCATGGGTTTCTAAATCAAACATTTCCAGACCAGTGGATTGGGAGGGATGCCAGATCGTTCACCAGATATCACTCTGCTAGACTTCTTTCTATGGGGTTATGTTAAAGACATCATGTATCAAAGAAAGATATGGGACATCACTGATCTAAAGCAAAAGTTCATTGTCCATTGTCACCATTGATAAGCATATGCTACAGTGAACATTGCAAGAAATCAAGTACCATCTTGATGTGCTTCGTGCAATACAGAGGTGTACTAAATTAGAAAAAAAACTTCAATATCTACTCCTCATTTTGTAACAATTTCCACATATTTATCTGTTCATTTGCTTTTGTAATAATTTTTTTAAATTGTAAAGTGACTTTATAGACACCCTGTATATCAATATATCTCTATCTATAAAAGGCAGGATGTGTGTGTGTGTGTGTGTGTGTGTGTGTGTGTAACGAATGCACAGCTGCAATTTTCAACGGATTTGCACCAAAATTTACATGCACAAGTTAGCAGAAAGGCCAAGACCAACTTTGCATTTCCCAACTCCCATCGATAGTGGAAATAATCAATTTTTTCATGCTTCTACGGCAGTTTTCATGTAGTTTGCAGCCATTTTCTACTGGCCAGAGTGTGAGCCAATAGCTGGCTGCCACGAATAGGCAGGAAGATTCTATTGACCAGCATGAGAGCCAACAGCTGACTGACACGAATGTTAACTAGCATGCTAGCATGCAAAAAAATCGATAACTGCATTCATCACAAGTGGGGAAAAATTTAAATCTGCATGGCACTTTACTCCAATTGGCTCATTTGCTTGCTTAAACTCAACGTTGATTCTGCAGAACTGGGTTGGGTGTGAAAAAGTATTTATTGTTAACATTCTTTTTTCATTCGGTTTTTCCAGTTACGAGTCCTTTTTTTAAAGCTGATCATTTTGTGTTCATTTTGTTTAGTTCTTTTTTCATAACAGATTTAATGTTTAGAGCTCAGAAAAAATTCACAGTGTGAGATAGGCAAGAAGTAAGGTATGTAGCAATGTCAGCACGGCAAAGGGCACTCCTTTAAAGGCAAGGAAGGGCAAAAATATTTTAAGTCAAGTGATAGTGATTGCTGTATGAGTCGTACGATTTTTGAATCAAGCACGGGCAACGCCGGGCCATGCTGCTAGTATACATACATACATATATATATATATATATATATATATATATATCACAGTTATTGAGTTATGAACTAAAATTTTCACTGTATTCATCTCAGTGCTTAATAGTCATCATTGAATTAAATACTTTTTTAACACTAATCTTTGGACTTAATGATGTATCTACAGAAATATCAATTTATAATAATACTATAACAATATTCAATTAAGTTAACACTTATACATGTAGAGGCATGCCGTAAATGTGGTTTACTCTTTCAAAACCATATCTGTTATTATTTATATATCTTTATCTTCAAGAAGTAACAAGTTTATTTTCTTTAGAGTCACTTTCAAGTATTCATTAACATAATTTACTAAAAGTGAGTTTTTGATGTCATGTAAGCCTTTTAAATTGTTTGTTGTCAAAATGGCATCTAATATCTCTTGTTGATTCGAGCAATATTTTCAGTAAGCAGCAAATCTTTTCATCATCTGTAAAGTGCTTTCATCTGTTAGCATGGATTCAAGAGCAGTTCTACACTTCAGTTACCAAGTCACTTACCCTATAACCCATCACAGGCAATATATAATTGCATGTAAATATGTGCACATGTATATGCAACTATCTTTCACTAGATCAGCACCTGTTGTATTGTTAGAAAGCTGGGTTTACAAAAGCTATTGATAGCATTTGATCTTCATAATATACTTACACACATATGATCTTAAATATCAAACTTGGATAAACTTCATGTACAGATTCTCTCTACATTAATATATCCAGGAATAAAATGAGGTATTTTTGAAATGGTTTTGTTTTAATCTCTTATATGATAAAAATCTTGTTTTAACATATGCTATATTTATGGGTTAAATTGCTCAATATCAGATATAGAGCATATATAAATATAAAAGTGTACATTTAGGTTAACACACTGCAGCAACATTCTGTTTCATACTTAAATGCAACGGTCTGATTGCATTCAAGCATGAAACAGATGCCCAATTATATATATATATATATATATATATATATATATATATATATATATATATAAATATTTCTTTTAGACATGTTTCACTGAATGTAATGGATGCTTACATGCAAATGCCCTTAGGTGAGGCTTTTAGATGCTTGGTACTCCATCATAAAATCATAGTTTAACAGGATGGTACCCCAGTATTGTAGTCTATTAATTGTTTCAGTAGATATACCTTTTTTTTAACCTTATATTGTTTCTGTGGTTTGTTTGCAACATGAAATTTCTTCCATGAATAAATTTATGAAATTTCTTCATAGTGAATATAATTGCTAGAGCTTATTTTTCTATCTAGTTGTAATTTTTCTCTGCTGTTAGAAGCAAGCATGAAGCATGAGTAAAGGCTTTCATTTTACTGCCATCAAATAAATATAAAATCACTGCTCCAATACCGTACTCACTAGCATCTGATGCCACTACAATTTCTACTTTTGGGTTATAGTGTGCTAATGATAAATCAGACGTTAGTCCTTTTTTTAATTTTGTCAAACAACTTTTGACATTTATCATGCCAATTCCATTTTACTCTTTTTTATGTAGACCATTAAGTGGAGTTCTCAAATTATACATATTATGTACATAAATTTGATAGTAATTAACTAGTCTTAAAAAATCTTGTAATATTGTCACATTTGTTGGTGTAGGCATATATTTAATTGTATTTACCCTCGATGGGTATGGTTGCCTACAATCAATAATTTGACCAAGGTATTTAATTTTCTGAAAAGAAAATTCACATTTTTCTTCACTAAGCCGGAATCTGTATTCTCTTAGTTTTCACAAAATTGTTTTCACAAACCCAACATGTTGTTCTTTAGATATACTTTTGATCAAAATGTCATCCAGATACACCACAGCAAAATTGCAATCAGCAAGAATGATATCGATGGCTTGTTGAAAAATAGTTGGTACCACCTTTATACCAAAAGGAAGTCGGTTAAACTTATATAATACTCTATACATATTTATGGTTGTTAATTCAGAACATTGATTTTTAATCTGAATTTGTAAAGATGCTTCAGAGAGATCCAGCTTTGAAAATATTCTTCCACTTCTAAAAAATTTCTTCTGGAATTGTTAATGGATAGTTGTGTTTCTAAACAAATGTTTAATCCAATCAAGAAATCCATGCAAACAAAAATTTTATCTCCTTTCTTTACATACCCGACTCAAACATTCTTTTTATTTGAAAATCCACCTTGAATTTTGACCCAGTTCTTTTGAGAGAAGATCTGAAAAACATTTTTTTAATTCTTCCTTAAGATTTTTGTTCTGACTTTTTGAATTGGTCACTTGTCCACTTATGTTTTTACAATAAACGTTTATTGGCAAATCCCAAAATTCAAATAGTTACATCCAGTCAGTGCCAAATAAATTTGTTGAATTTTAGTTTTTACATGCTTATTACAAAAAAAGACATTGCAAATTATTTCTCCAAAAAAATATTTCTCACCAGAAACAGAAATTGTGACTTTGGAATTTCTTTTTAATAAAGGCTTTCCTATTTCTTTCCATGTCATTTTACTGATTATTGAAATATCACTACCAGTGCCCAGTAGCATTTTCATATCCACATTCCATGTTTTCACATTTAGAATTTTTCTTTTTTTTTCTGACCATTTTATCTGTCTCAATACTATGTAGTAATTTCTTCTTGTGAGAATTTTTTCTTGGTTTGGTTTTGCAGTGTGACTTTGTGTCCTTGTTTACTACACTTGTAACATTCTACATTTTTCTAAGGGACAGTCCTTTCTAAGATGTAATTTAACACACCTGAAACAAGGATTTATTCTCCTTTTTGTACAATTGTCCTTTGCTTGTACCAATGCACATTCTTTTTTTTGAATTTCTTCAGAATTGTATTTCAGATTTAGCATTGTCTGACAATCATCCACTATTTCTTGCAGTGTAATATTATATTGTTCAATTTTTGTTAAAATCTTTGCTTGCATTTCAGCATCATTTTAGCTATTAAACCTTGCATAAAAATTAATCCTTTGAATATATCTGAATTCATTTAATTTATTTTAAACCTTTCACATTCTTTATTGATGATACCAGCATACATAATGAGGTCTTTGTTCTCTTTTTGGTTAGATTCAAGAGAGAGCTCTTGTCACTAAAGATTTTCATCAGCATGTGTACCAACACGGTACATGTTCTGATGAAAATCTTTAGTGACAAGAGCTCTCTTTTCAAACCTAATTTCTCAGTAAAATGCAATTGCAGTATTTTTCATAATCTATCAGAGCGATTTTCCTCAAAGACAATTTTGTTTTTGCCTCATATTCCCAGCTGCTGCATTTCTGACTGAATATTTGTTCATATCTATGAAAATATGCAGAAAAATCAGTCCCTCATCAGATTGCGTATAGATTCTGATATGGTGTTTTGAACAGTGCCTCACATAAGAGACATTGAAGAATTTATTGTTTTCTTCAGAATTATATCTAACAACTGCTGTTGCTGTTTTTGTACTTTTCACAACTGTTAATTTTTTTGTTACTATTTCCTATAGTTTTTGTTGAATTTCAACTATGGAAGCCAAAATCTTCTGCATATTTGCAAGATTCTTTTTTTTCCTGACCAATTTGGTTGAAATTCTTGTAACTCCCATTACAACTCTTATCAGTTCCTGATCCTCATTACTGTTATAAATCATAAGAGTTTCAAATTCTCAACACAATGGTTATAAATTTTGAGTTTTGAATCCTTCATCATCACTATTATAATGCTGCTATTCTATAGCTGTTGTTATAATACACTCTTATATAACATACTTCATATAAGGATTCACTTTGGCTACTTGCTTTGATGCCTGTATTGTATTAGTCTGAAGACTGACTCCAAACTGCTAGGTATTTACCCAGTACCCCAAACTGAGATGAGATGTGACACAAGTTTGAGGTTTCTGCAGGAAACTCAACATTTCCACTTGGGCCATTGGCCAAGATTTACCCTGCTCATGCTTTTGCAGGATCAGGTATACTTCTTGTCTGTTTTCTCAGCCAAGTCTCCATTCATGATAGAGCCCTGAGTGTGTCACCCTCTTCCTGAAGACAGCAAACACCTGACTCCAAAAAGCTACCAGTTTTACCTTGAGCTCTTTATTGTAATGGGCTAGTTCATATAGTCACCAACTAATATACATATATATATATATATATATATATATATATATATATAGAGAGAGAGAGAGAGAGCAATAAAAAATATTAAAAAAATTAAAATCTTCAGACACACTGGGTTGTATATTAATATTCCTTCATTTTTATTATTTCATTTAGATTCCTTGACTAGTTTCGACAACATGGCCATCATCAGGAAAAAAATAATTTTCTGCTTGCTGGTAGCAGTGAACTACAGAAATGAACTTTTGTCTGTAGTTTTCATTTGTTTTTTTATTTTTTTTACATGAATTTTGGTCAGTCTTTGTGTTGGTCAAACAGTCTCTTTTAAATTGTTATTTGAGATAAGAGCTGGATGGATTCATGCTGCTCTGAATTACCTTGGTCATTTTGACAGTTTTATTGGTTCCTGGAATGGTGATGTGTCTCTGTTAAGTTTGTGTGTGTTATTTGGTTCTTGGGGAGTGAGTGAGTGAGTATGATGTGTGTAAGCATATATATTACTATGGGTGTGTGTTATCATTTGGGTCATTAGTGAGTGAGTGTATGTATGTATATATATATATATATAATGTCATCTCCTTTCGGGTTGTAGGCGATCATGACTCTGTATATATTCCTTTACTTTATTATCTGTAAATCATCATGACTTCTTCAGAAAGATAGTAAAGCAATAATTGTGCTGATTAATTTTTATGTCTTAGATACATTAGATGACTATAGGCACTGAATAGAGAATGAAGGCAGTGTTGTGATTGTTATTTCAGGAAGATGGAAAACTTTGTAAATGTGACATCATGAACTTTTGTCAGTGTGGACAATTGCAACAACATTTGGCTTCAAAATTGTAAAGTTGACAGTCGGCATAACAGCTTTTTATTTTTGCTACAGCTTGGGGAGTTAAGGAGCATATATGCTCTAAAGCTTGTTCATCTACTCCCAGTCAACTATCATGCCATCATCAAACTATCTTCTGATAACATAGATCATGTGCCAACAGTGCAAAAGACTCTGTATAGCTGAACTGGCAGTTTGGGTAAAATGGACTGATTAGAACAGATGGCACTATTGATGCAGCTGAACACCAGTAATTGTATTAACTAATTCTCATCTCATAGGTACATTAGTTGACTATAAATACTGAATAGACAATGCAGGCAGTGTGCATGTAGAGGTCAGATAATTTCACATGTGGAGTGTGATGAACCTTTGAACAATTACAACAGCCACATAACTGTTACACTACCTGCACATGTTAGGGACATATTAGCCAATCATATTTTCATGAATTATTCCACTGCATAAAACCTTTTGGCTGAATTTCTGGGATAAGGAATTATTATTCTATTATTTGCATGCAGACAATTGTACTCATCTTTGATGTCATTATCACAATGTTTCTGGCCATTGTGCTCTCCAGACTTCATCAGTGGAATCAGGCTAAGCAATACCTGTGCAGTACTAAGAAATAGATGAGATATCCTTAGACATAGTCAGTGGAATGAGAACAATCTATCCTCATAGATTAAATAAAACTTCAGTTTGAAATTCTCTGTGGATTACCTAGATTAATAGGCACCTGATGAAAGCCTGATGGTGCAACACTGAAAGTTTGTGATAATAAAAACAAATATGACAATAATACTATGCATGTAAATAATGTATAAAATGGTTATTCTTTTATGGTGCAGGTGTTGATGTCGTAACATAGCTTCTTATATTTTACTGGGATAAGTGTTTATACGAACGAATACGATTTTCTTCAAGACTGATTCATACAAAATGGAGGTTGCCAACTGTATTACAACTGAAGTCATTCTGTATCAAATGTTGTTAATTTACTTGTAAATCTATTAGAAATTTGTTGATCAGTTATCTTAATATTTATGTCCCCTATTAAGCAATGAACATATTTCACCATTTTATTCATTGAATGTTTTTGTGCTTTGACCAATCATTTAAATTTTCATATTTGATGGCATATAAGGCACATTTTTTACTGAAAATATCTTTTAAGATTCCCCTGCATTTTATATGCCATATGTAGGTTCATTAACTTTACTAATTAATATTTTTTCTTGATTTGCTCTATTGAAATTGGGATGCGTCTTATACACCCATGTGTCTTATATGCCATCAAATACAGTAGTTTCCATATTTGATATTATGAAATTAGTTTCCATATTTGATATTATGAAGCATTAACTTGCTCAATTATAAAACTATTTTTAGATGTGAAGATGCTTTTAAAAACCTTTCACTTAATATTATATCTTAAAGATTCTCCATTCGGAAACATCTTGGGGAAACTTTAGGAGCCATTCTGAATTATTTTATATGACTGCAAAAATACCATACACTAAATATGGGAGCAACAAAGAAGTTTAATGAAATAGCAATTAAAAGGACACTTAGAATTACAGTCAGAAAGACAAGGTTGAAATTTCTGAGAAGCATAATGAAGATAGAAAGCATTCAAAAATTTCATACTCACAGAAAATACTGAATGAAAGAGAAGCAAAGTGAAACAACAAGTTACCTGCCTAATGAATTTGTCTAACTGGTTGGCAAGACAAAGAGGGATGGTAGAGAGTCAAAAGATATTTCCTTATTATCCATTCCATGAACAAATGTGGTTGTAGGATTGTTGTTTATCTGAAAGCCAGAAAGACATTCACTCATACATAGCACGTCTTGGGCAAGTAAACCTGGCTTGTCCCTTTTCATGTTAAACCACAACTGATGTTAGCAAACTTGAAAACCTCAGCTTAGTTACAGACACATAGCTGTTGATCCCATTGAAGTATTAAATAAAACATTAGTTTTATCAAAATCATGTTTATTTTAAATACAAATTTTGACTACAGTTAATGGATATATAGTCTGGTTAATAGTGTATCAGGGCCAACAGAACATATGCTAATTTTATATCTCATGTATGATGCAACCCCCTTAAAATTAGCTTCAAAATTAGGTCTTCAAAATCACATAATATGCAGTATATATTAATCAATTTGACTGTTCTCTTTCCCTGTCCTGGGTAAAATGATAAACTATGTCCATCAGTAAGACCTCTGATCAGGAGGTTTTGAGGAGTGTGGAACCACCTCTTAATTGCTGGTGTTTCCAGGTCTACCCTGACCTGGGGTGGTAGCACCTGTTTGGGTCCCAGCTATGGGCAAATAGTTAACTGTGGAACTCAGGTAAAAACACTATGAAAGTGTAAAAATAGGTTTTAATATCAGAAATACTTTAAAAAATTATTCCCAGCAATAAATTTAAAAAAAAAACTTACCAGCTATTCATTTTTGAAAAAAAATTTTACCAACAATGTTTTTAAAAAATAAATATTACTAGCAATACATTTTTTAAAAATAAATATTACTAGCAATACATTTTTGAAAAAAAATTATCAGCAATACATTTTTGAAGAAAAATATTACCAGAAATAGATTTTTGACAAAACAAAATATTACCAGCAATAAAAATTTTGTCAGCATTAAATAACCCATTAAGATTGATATGCTTACAGCATATCAATCTTAATGGGTTATTTAATGCTGACAAACCAAACCAAATTTTCTTTTTACATTTCATGGTCAAATTATGTTGATTTTTGTGGATAAATTTCAAAGAAACTGACAAATGAGCAAATGTATAGAATTTCAGATATATACAAGTCTAGCTATAATGTATTATAATTTTAAGTGCAATGGTCACTATAGATAAATGCTATTGTTCATATTTTCTAACCTAGTAACAATGATTAGTACTTTTCATCTAGTTGGTTCTTAGAGAAAATCTGAGATTCAAAGACAGTTTGTTTTTTTTTTCATTCTTTTGAACTGTTTTGCTTTCCTTTGGTCTAAATTTATATCAGAAAGCATATTTTACTTGATGTTTATGGTCATCTATTTGAAAAATGAAGTTTTTGAAGGAGAATAAGAATGAAAGAGAATATGTTACTAACAATCAGAAATAGATTAAATTTCTGGAATCTATAATATGGAAAGAAGGCTTGGAGAATTTAGCAAGTTACAAGGATAGCAAAAGAATCATTGGAAAATATCAAGTAACCTACTTGACAAGTTTGAATAATTGGCAATCAGAATAAGTAGCAAAGAAACAAAGGAGTTGTAAAGCTTGAAAGAATTAAACCAATGAAAGTTGGGGAGAGCCATGATCACCTATGTCATGAATAAAAATGGTACACTGTTAAAAATACAGCTTTCAATATTCCTGTATTTATTAAGCTGAATAGGCCAGAAATCTCAGTGCCCAGAAAGAATGGTTAATTAATTACACTAAATTGCTACGACACACCATTTTAAAATCTCTAAGATAGAATGATCAGCTGACTGCCGTCAAGTTTGTTTAGGTTAGGTTTTATTTAATTACTGGTGTATAGTGAATGATGTCGAATAATATACAAACATGTATTTACCCAAGTTATTAAAAACAATTGCATGTTTCATTCAGTGCTTATAATTATTAGGTTTTCAGATAGGACTCTCTAAATATAGTTTTTTTTTTTTTTTTTTTTCAATTATTATTTGTGCACTTATTTGTTTTCTGTCAGTTTCTATGAGAATCTTTGTCTCTGAAATAGAATAACAGATAAATTTGTTTTTCTAACATATTATCAATCCTTTTGTGAGTTATTTAATATAAAGCTTAAACATATTTTAGATTGAAAGAATAATTTTCTTTTTGCAAGTGAATATTGAATTATAATTTTTGATAACTGATATTTCCAGATATGTCTTACTATTTAACCCATAGGTGAGAGGAGGTGATGGACTCATAACTTTCTCAAGAATGCATAGGTAAATTTAATGAGCCTGACTGAAATTTGAACTCAGCTCTTTGATTTTTAATTCTAAGTCACTATTCATTACACTAGCCATGCGTCCAAGATTTATGAATTAACCGCTGACAACCATAACATTATAATTAAGAATCCAGGACTAGGGCATCATTGGCATCACAGATTTGGAAGATCATTGATATTCAATGCTAGAGAATCAGACTCTGATGCAGTATCTTATGTGGCTGCAAAGTCCAATGTGTGAGAGACAACCACAGCCACACTTGCATGTTCAAACCTGTCTCAAGAATATTGATGGTCACAATGAGATACAGATAGGTAATATAACTGCCTCCTTCTACTATTCACTCTATCACACATTTTACACATTAATTAGGATTCCAGCACTTATACTTTTACTACCTTTTAATCTTTATTTCTTGTAGAGCAATTGCCTATGGTTAAATGTAATTGGCAGAAATACCCAACAAACAGAATTAACATAGTTTCCAATAAACAATAACAAGAGAAAGAACAGAGCAAAAATAATATTGAGCAAGCAATATATGCAAGACAAAAGTAAGCAAAGCAATGGTAATAAGGTTAAAGGTTCACAAACTAAGAATGGAGTTAAAACATTGTTGAAACTTAAATAAGCATGGAATAATACAACACAAAATGTACGTTAACAAAATGTATTGAAACAAAGAATAGGTACACAATATTTACAGTTAGTTTGGTATATTCTTGGGAAGACTGTTCCTGCATAATGGGTTGACTAAATCGCAGTCGGGCAGAGTCTCTGGATTCAATTTCTTAATCTCTACTATCTTCCCCGTCTTCCGGTACCAACCCATATTTATATGGTCGGTAGTCCGCTTATGTAAATTAGGTGTATCATACACAACAAACATAAAAGGGATACAGACAAGCTATTGCTGTGTTCTAACTTCAAGACAAGAAAGAACAGAAATATGACAGCTGAGACCAAGACTTAGACTATTTTATTATCTAGGAAGAATCCCAGCATGCATTTGTAAGTTTTGTCTATAAATTTGAGGAATGAGATGTTTTTTGCAGTCATTCCTATCTAGTTTGGAACCATTAATTCTCTTTTATGAACTTCAGTTCATTCACAAACACCTTCCTCCACTTTCATATTCTTTCATTTTAACTGTCCGTAAGTATTTTGATCAATTTTATTAACAAGTCAGCATCCACAGTAAATTTTGTTAATAAAATGGTGGTGGTCTCCCACTGTTAGTACTTCCTCTTTGATGAGCCAAGTTAGTCTCATATATCAACAGCTGACCACAAATTGATTAATGCCATTGAAGCAGTATTTTTCCAGGTTTATATTAAATGATATCAGGTCTTGATTTAAAACTTAATTCAAAGTTTTGGGTGGTCAGTTTCTGTCTTTCCATTAGAAAGTTCTGCATAGAGAATGTCCTTCAGAATATTTCACACATGTTACAGCCAGTGGAGATGTCACTGCCTCACAAAAGAGTATATGCTGGGAAGCTGTGATCTTTCAAGAATTGAAGTTTGAGTGATTTTGTCTCTCCAGGTGTTGCTCAGTATGCATCTCAGGTAGTGCAAATGTCTCTGCTCTTGATGTGCATATGAGTGTTATAGACAAGCGTATGGTTGCAAGAAAGAAATACGACAACAGTAGAAATAGATTTACGTGGTTTATTTCAACAGGAACGTGAGGGTTAGGGACAGCTACCTTGGTGTGGTAAAGTTCATAAGCCGGCTTTCGGATCTGGTCGATCTCTCATAGTAGTTCACACATGTTGACGGTGGTTGATGCTCTCTTGCTGACAGCTGCTGAACGCTCGGCCTGACCATGACAGGTCTCCTTTGTGGCCACCTGTTGACTCCCTGTTGAACTTCCGTGTGACCCCTTTTATAGTGTTTTTTTATGGCTTAACAGGCTCGAAAAACAAAGCGAGTATAATTAAGAGGGAAGCATTTTTATTGGACGAAAAATAGAGCACTTTAATTATTATTTTATTTTTCGACCGGAACACGTGTGTCGGAAACATTTGTAAAGAAAGTTAATGGTCATTTTGTGACAGGGCTTTGTCCCGTTCACATCCGGTTCTCGCTCTTGGGTATTTGCCTGTAAATCAGCCGAGATATGTCTTATTTTATTTTATAACATGAGGAAGAACTCCTGAGTATATGACGCACTTATCAGCTTATTCTGTGTACCAAGTGTAACAGCTCAGAATACAAGTAGCAATATAAAAAGATTCAAAGTAGAAAATAATTTGTCTATAAAGGAATTAAGTTGTACCACTAAACAAAGCCAGAATATATAACAGCTAACAATGGTAATACAGTAGATCAGGTCTCAGATATAATAGTTGGTCCTTCTTCTGTGTGCTATTTCCCTTTGGAATGTAGGCAATCATGGCTTTCCACAATTTCCTATTCTTTGTACCTCTTAATAAATTTTATCTTTTTGTTATCTTGTTATCCTAAACCTTGTTCTGCCATCTATTTACTTAAGCTTGCTAAGTAGTTTATGCAGTGTTTTCCCCTTTTCTTCTTGCCTTGAATCTGTCCTGTGAGTATCAAATTTTTCAAGTCCTCTTTCCTCATTATGTGCCTGAGAAATTTCAATGTCTTTTTCTGATGTTAAGTATAAGTGACCTTTTTGTTTCCATTTTCTCTTTGAATCAATTGTCTGTAATCCAACTTAATAGTTGGCAACTAAAATTCACCAACAATGTGGTAAAAATAACAAAAAATATATTAAGTATAGTCTGTGATAACACTTTGTTTACCAATACTCTACCAATGAGTCATGTCCAATATAAATTAAGATAATGAGCATAATGTATACATGTATCATTTTTGCTTCTCTCCAAGTGTGCATATATTTACAATTGTCTGTATGGGTTATATATATATATATATATATATATATATATATATAATACATATTTTATATAAATAATAGTACTAATCTTATAAATATAAGAAATTATACTCGTCTGGAAAACCCTGGGTACTTTGATATGTAAATAAACAGAACAATACTCAAGGGTAAAAAAAGATACAAAAAAAGAAAGAACAGAGAACATGTACATCAGCCAAAGACAATCATCCACAGAAAAAAAATCCCTGATACGAGTAAGTAAAATAACTAAGTAAAGTGCTTAATATGCTAAGTAGAGCAAACCTAATTAAACCTAAAGGTAGGTTTATCTGGCTCTTTACGTTTAATTACTTTTATATAAATATGAAAGTGAACATTGAAGTCAACACTTAGAGGCAACAGGCTGTTTCATGCTAGACACAATCGTCAGGCCACACACACACTCTCTCTGATATTGATCACTCTATCCCATAAATATAGCACACCTTAAGAGTATATTTCTTCATATACATATATATATATATATATATATATATATATATATATATAATTTTCATTGAGATCATCCCATGCAAGGCAGAAAGGCCACTAAGGCACAAGGGGTTTTAGGGTGGGGAAGAATTAGAAACAGAAACAATATTGATTGGGAAGAGAAAAGAGTAATCAGGATGACAGTAGATTAAAGTTAGGTGGGCAGCACAGTGATGGAAAAGAGTTCCACAATTGAGAAGTCCAAGAAAAGAAACTGTTAGCACAGAATTTACAGTTACATCTAACCAGCACAACTATAAATTGATGAGATCTCAACAACATATATATATATATATATATATATATATATATATATAGAGAGAGAGAGAGAGAGAGGTTGGATAGGAATCCACCAAAATGATAGGAAAATGAACGAATAGGAAACAGATCTTAATCTAACATATTTCACTTTATTAAAGCTTTGTCAGCAATCAAGACAGAAATGATAAAACATTATTAAAAACAAAGAGACGCAGATTACTTGGATGTTGTCTTAGGCTATTTCATTGCTTAGATACTTGTATTGAAGTGATAGATAATATTTAAATAAGTGTGGCAAACATTCTCAATACTAAAGTGTGTAAAAGTAAGAAGCAGTAGCATGTTTTGATTGGATGTGTGTCATGTGTAAGGAAGTAACATATAATATTGAAATAGGATGTTAAAGTATGTAAAGATTAGTGAGACACTGCAAGATATTTTGAACAATTTTTCATTAGAGTATATCTATATATTTTGTATATATATATATATATATATTGATTTTTATGTATTTAGAAGAGATAAATTAGATTCATGAATAATAGATCTGTAGAAAAATAGTGATGTAATGTAGATTTTAAATGTGTGTTAATAGTTGGCAATATTGCTACAAATATATTTTTATAATATTTTCTCTTTAAAGAGTTATGTTCTTTTTTTTGATAAGGCTGGCATTGGTGAAATTAAAGATGTCCTACGTTGTTGTGGTGTAATATGAATGAATTTGAATGTTTATCTAAACACAAATCTCTTTTTTGTTCCTGGATGTGGATCTTTAGATCATAGGAAGTCTCCCCAACATTCATGTTATTGCACTGTATACATTTTATTTGATAAACTACAGCATTTGAATTGTTATTTATTTTATTTTTCATCCTGATTATTATATATGTGTGCATGCATGTGTACACATAGTTGTATGACCATTAAACACAATCTTATTTTTACAAGGTTTATTTTATCTATGTTAGTATTATAGCACCAAAATACTAGCTTGAGAACTTTAAAAAAAAACTTCATCAGATTGAGACTATCATATGGTCATCCTGGGTATGACGCTAAACTAGATCCATGTCCTGAGTAAGATGATAAACTACTTCCACACAGCAAGGCCTCTGATCAGAAAGTTTTGAGGAGCGTGGAACCACCTCTTAATTGCTGGTGTTCCCAGATCCACCCTGACCAGGAGTAGTAGCACCTGTTAGGGCCCCAGCTATGGGCAAATAGTTAACACCCAAACTTGTGTAAAAATAGATTTTTTTATACCAGAAATAAAAAAAA
The DNA here is from genome assembly GCA_903632075.3 of Acanthosepion pharaonis. Classification (NCBI taxonomy): domain Eukaryota; kingdom Metazoa; phylum Mollusca; class Cephalopoda; order Sepiida; family Sepiidae; genus Acanthosepion; species Acanthosepion pharaonis. Next base: position 832,964 of record CAHIKZ030005555.1, read on the forward strand.
AAATTACCAGCAATTTTTGAAGGAAAAATTATCAGCAATACTTAAAAAAAAAAAATACTAGCAATACATTTTTTTTTTTTTTTAAGAGAACAAAAACATTACCAGCTATAGATTTCTTGAAGGAAAAATATTCTCAGAAACAGATTTTTGAAGAAAAAGATTGCCAGCAATAAAAATTTGTTGGTATTAAATAACCCATTAAGTAAAACACACAAACAAATCAAACTATCATATGGATGTCATACATGGCATCCAACTCATACAGTCATTTTCTCATATCAGGGATTAAAAATGTGTTATATTCCATGCTAATAGGAATATAATCTTGACAAAGTGGATAAATAAGTAAAGGTTTATTGTAGAAACCAGTACAATAAGAATAAAGGTAACAATTATGTGCACGGTCGTCACAAGTCAATACAGTATTGAGTGCTGCTATTGGAAGGTCAGTAGTTCTTGCATAAGTCTGAGTCATACTCAAAAGATTCCAGCAAGTCTCCTGTAGTCCATTGTGTTATGGATAATTATAGGCAGATAATACCTATATCATGGGGGTGACAGGTTATTCCATTACATCAAAATGGCTTCAAGTAAATGAATCCTTTAAGTTTAAAAAAAAAACTACCCTTCTTCAAAGAGAGGCATGGTGGAGTAATGGACAGCAGCTCGGATTGAGGAATTGGAGAGTCGAGTTCAAATTTCAGTCAAATCTATGACATTCAATTATGTGCTAATAACCTTGGGACATGTATCTTCTTCTCCCCCCAACTATGGGTAAATAGCAGGACAAACCAGATTCTATAGACTTAAATGCCAACTGGTCTACCACAGAAAGAAATGGCAACCTACTGCAGGAAAAAAATCTGCCTCGTCAGTCATGTATTGAAAGATACTTGATCACCTATGCATGCATGGCATATAACTGACTGACCTTTCTTCAGACTCTATAGACTGATACTCCAGAATTCCAACCAAAGAGCTTTACCAAATAACAAATCCACATCACCTGAAGACCTCCAACAGCAACTACAACTAAAATGGTTAATACATATAAAAATAGAAAATAATGATACAATCAAATTATTAAACTTTTTACACCAACAAAAACCATTACTTAGGAAGGAAACTTCCATCTGTACTAGAAAGAGCAATAACAATTAGTGGACATGAGAAATCTAATTTTATGAAAAGCTGATTTAAGAAAAAGATTTTATAAATTTCAACTGACAATAACGCTAACTGCTTGAACAATACATGCAAAATGTTTCCTGTATGGAAATCTCAGTTTTAACCTTATTTACACTAGGAACCAGGGATGAAAGCTCAATGGAACAGATTCAGATCCAAGGCCTTCTCACACCTTTGGAGGAACCCCTCCATGATTGACCATGTCTTTCAGGTGTGTAGCCATCCACACACCATGCTTGGCCAATGTCAGCTTGGTGAAGTTATTTAATCTATAGTTGGAGGTTTTGAATTTAGAGCTGTCCTTAAACTGGTTGCCACCCAAGGCTACATTACCCAGTCTGTCCTGCTATTTATCCATAATCCCATAGCCGGGGAAAGAAGAAATGGATTCATACCTTTCCCAAGGGTATTTGCATGTAAGTGAATATAACAAACTTAACTAGAATTCAAACTTGGCTCTCCAATTCCTCGCTCCAAGTTGGTATTCATTATTCCCTGATGCCCCGACTACAATGCATGAAATAGAAAATATAAAAAATACTAATGTGAATTATTTTATAGAATGTAAATTTAGATTGCTTTAATAGTTTTTTTTTATTACCTAATTTTATTTCTATTTTTTTTTTCTTGTAGGCAACTGAACGTCATAGAAGGTTTGATGACTTATTAAAAGTTTGTCATCAAGTGAATCCTCAATTGGATATCTCCTATTTCATTCGTTCAATGAGCCAGGATGCTATCAGGCTTCAACTGTTACCATATGAATTCAACAGCCCTGCCAATATCAATGCTGAAGTGATGGAACATGTAAGTAATGTAATTTTAATATAAATTGATCTCATAAAATTCTGTGTTATAATTTAAAAGGAAAACAGTTTTTTTTTCTTTTAAAGCCATTTTCTTTCAGAATATAATGATCATGGCTCTCCTCAGATTCATGTTTATTATCATGACCTTTATTTTTTCATTTCACCCCAAGCAAAGCAATGAAGCCACTAAGATTCAAAGGGTTACTGAAAGTGAAAGAAATAAAGTAAACATCATTGAGTAGAAAAGATAATAAAAAAACTGGATTAAAAAAGACAAAATATGATGATTGATGCTGCATTTAAATTTTTGAAGAAAGCAAAAAACCAAAAGAGTTTCACAAGTGAGAAGTATGAGCAAAGAAACTATTAGAATAGAATGGTCAAATCTAGCAATTTAATGGATGTCAGTTATCAGTTATCTCCTGTTAATTCCCCTCTGAAAGTTCTCCACTGCCTTAACCAGGTATTGAACTCACACTCTTTGGGTCCTGTTAGATCCAGTGACAGGACCCAAAGAGTGTGAGTTCAATACCTTGTTAAGGCAGTGGAGAACTTTCAGAGGGGAATTAACAGGAGATAACTGATAACTGACATCCATTAAACATGGCATGTGGAACTAGAACAGTCTACACCAGTGAGCGAAATAAAGCGTTCAGTTTGACATTCCAATCACCTGAAGAAGGCCAGGGCGTACAACAATCAAAACATTGTAAGAAATATGGTGACAAAGATGAGGACAATAATCCAAATAATGTAAATAGTGTACATAATACCTCATCTCAGAAATATAGACAGATACAAGATTTTATGTATGAAATTGTTTTTTCAGAAACTTTAAACACATTCCATGTCTTTTTTTTTTTTTTTACCTATTATCTACTATCTTCAGCAACTACAATCAAATTTTTATATATATTTATAAATACATTTTCAAAATAGTGCATATATTCATATAATCCATGGCATCACTGATATAGCCCAATTCTGACTTGAAAATTTTTAAAACAATAAACATAAAATTAAATCAAATAAAATAGTAACTTTTGACCTATAATATGAACAGTAAATTTTGAATTATTTTGGAAAAAAATCCTACAAAACAAGAAAATACAGACAGCTCTTAAGAAAAATTTGTGCACCATTTTTTTTTCAAATCATAGAATCAAAGTTAAGGCAACAAAGAATTTAAGACATTTTATAAACTTCTTTTCTAAAAATGCTGTAAAGAAGAATGATTTATTGCTGTAGAGAAGAATGACTTATTGTCCCATTTCTATTTCCCCCATTATGGGCATTATTATATCTGTGATATAATAACACTGTAGGTTACAGATGGGATAGAACAGAATGGCTGAAAGGAAAAAGAATGAGAAACATGTTTTGTTCTCAGAGAGACTTTTATAATACGAAGACATATACAAAACTGTATATATACAGTTATACACATGTCCCACATGGAAAATAATATATCACATATATCTACACAACAATGAAAAGTGTAAAGAGAAGGAAGGATTTTACATATAATACGGAGATACTCCTGCATCTGGAGAGACCATGTTTAGGACTCAAGATTCAAATATTCAGGATTCATCTACTATAGGGGAGGACATATTACACAGACAAGAAAGAGCAAGTTTTGGGCTTTCCCAAATGAAAGACTGCAAGCTGGAGTTTCATTCCATATCTGGGAAAGAAATATTCCTAATGAGAAACAGCACCATGGACTTGTAAATTGCTAGGGAGGCAAATGGGAGAACTGAGCTAAAGAAAGCAACCTTACCATTTGATTGCTGTAAATGAACTGAAAAATGACTGGCATTTTCAGCACTGTATGGAGAGATGTCATTAAGTGGCCATCATGTGACCCACATGACTTGTCACCACCAAAAGGAGATAAGCACCTTATTTAGCCTTGCAATCCCTTACATCCTATAAATGAAGTATTAGTGAAATTGGAGGAAAAAGAAAAATATCTGCTATTGTTATAGCACTTTATAGCAAAATGTAGTAAGTTTCAGTCAAAATATTATGAATTTCCATTCAAATACTAAGTCAATTTATAAAATCCTATATAGAGAGAATACATTTAGAGCAAAAGAGAGCAGTAATATTACTTCTCTGTATCTTGTTGGGAGGCAACAAATGTTACTAGCTCAGAATGGTATTTCTTTGATTGTCAACAAGCAATGGGTCAATCCTTTGGGAAGAGTAACTACTGATTTTGAATTGCCAGCTTCAGCTTTTTATCTTATCTCAGGGGCTCAAGATTAAGGGTCCTGAGAAATAAATTTGGTCAATTTGATTGGCCCATTATTCATACTTTTAATCCCATGTGTTGATCACGCATGCATCCACATGTGGAAAGAATTCTTGTGACTGTGGATGTGGGTGATCCACTCTTTGGTGTTGTATTTTTAGCATTGATAAAAATGTCTGGTAAAATTTTGTAGATAAGACAGATTTTTTTGTTGCACGGTGAATAATTTTTATGTCAGAAGCTAGGTATTCCACCAAGTACAGATTACAAATGAATGTAAGTTGACTCATTATTTCTTTGACAAAAAATCTTTTCAGAACATTAAGTGTATAGTGTAACTCAATGAACTTTGATATATTAATTTCTTTCCAAAAATAACACATTTATAATAGACATGCTGTTCTTTTAACATAAAAAAAAGAAATCTGTGATCACTACTTGAATTCACAAAGGTTTATTTATTTTATGTTCTTAAAATAAGTAGACAGTGATGAACAATAGTTTGTTAGCAAATTCATCATTCTTTATGCATTGAGTCATTATATATGCTACCACTTGTCTGTGGTAAAGGGAGATAACTCTGCCATTGTTTTCCTTACTACTAAAACATTATCATTGTCTGTATATATGGCTTTGTTCCAGATTTTGATTGATATTAGCAAAGAAATTACTCTACAATTTTTAAGCTAAGAAATCATCAGCAATACATGAAAAAAAGGAAATATGTTATTAATTTTTTAAATGCCAGAACAACCACTCTCTCATGTATTATTTATCTATTTGTAGAGTGGGGGCTTGTGTTTGCCATTGTTGACTGACTATGACTCTTTCTAATGCATTAACATTCAAAGTAAAACAACTATTGCCTTGACAATTTACACTGTTACATTAATTTTCCACTAAAGCATGCATATGCATCATAAAAATACATTTATTATATTAAAAATATATGCAAAAGAAATTACTATGCTACAAATTTAAAAATAAATATGAACTATTATGTTAGTAAAAATATGAATAAAATAAACCAGTGAAATATGTCCAAGTGACCTATAAATTGTATGAGCTACAATGATGCTTGAACCCTGCAGAAATTCAAACTTTTTTTTTTCCACACATACAACATAAACTCTACTGGATTGTATATTGACATTGTAAGATTTTACATATCTAACAAATCTAGATCTATTTCTATATTTCAAATTAGGCAGGATAAATCTAGAGAAATTAGCAGTGTGCGGCCAGTTGATGGTCTTGGATGGTTATGCAAATAGTTGATCAGGTGAGCTTTCGAGAGGTAGACATAGCTACAAGTATCAAACATAAAAAGTATGTTGTCTGTGTCTACTACCAGCTCCTTTCTTTCAGCCCTTTTCACCTTTGTGTAACTGAGCCTGTTTTCTTGAAAGAGATTAGCTCTCTCATAAATGTTTCCTCTTTTTTTAATTAGTCAGTAGCATTATTCTCCCAATTGTCTTGATTTATTTCAAAAGCTGTGAGTTTAAAATATATATATGATGGCTTCAATTAGATTTTGTGTAATGCCATCAATGGACAGCATGGATGCGGCATTTTATTCCTGCTAGGGTTTACACTGTTTTGCACAAATGTGACAACATTGTCAAGGAAATTAACATCAAGAACTTTATTAATTGTTTCTCTTTAGTTTTTCATGCTAAACATAATTTTGCTCAAAGTCTTTCTTAGTATTGTGAACCACTTTCTTCCAAGATAAACAACCTAGAGTTAGATCATCTGAGTCATATAAATATACACACATATACTGGTACATACAAGCATATATAATGTTGGGAAAATAAGTCCAGAGAGTGACACACTATTAATTGAAATTTTATGATATAATGATCAAATATAATGTGTGGTTAATTTTATAGATAAGGAAAGAAATTTGTTAAACAAAAGATATTTGTTGTGTAAAGGAAATGCTTTTTCTCATCATTATGCAACTCCTTTTAATTCCATGTAAATAAGTAAAAAGTAGAGAATGGCCCTATTTTGTACCCCTAAAAATCAGATATCCATATTTAACAGCAAGCTAGGATTCTTATTGTTATTAAATGTTGGCTTTTATGTAATGAAAAGTTTTAATAAAAAAAAAAATAAATTAGTACTTTAAGATGCTTAATTCATGAACCACCAACAAATCCTGGCATTTTATAATCTCAAAACTTTCATACAAGAAAGTAAATGTGTTGATTATTGATTATTGCTGTCAATACAAAATTAAACATCAGAACTCGACCATTTTTCAAGAATGACAACACTAGATTAATAATCGAAATAAAGCAATCTGTCAGTTTTGAAACATGAATTTTAAAAATTCATTACAAAACATCCATTTTCATTCTTTCTTGTTTCATCTTTTTTTCATTTCCAAGATCAAAAGCTACATCAGTTCATTTCAGGTTATTAAAACTTATTTGAAAAGCTTTAACTCTTGATTGAACAAATACAAAAAACATTTGAACACTGTATTCACTTTTGGTCTTAAGAGCAAAGCTCAATAAGTCTATTAAAACATAATCCTAAACTAAAAATCAATACCCATATATATATATATATATATATATATATATATATATATATATATATAATATATGTGAAAAGTGTATATAAATATAAATAAATATATATATATGTATAATTATTTATATATTATATCTGCATGTACTTATTAGAAAGCGCTCAATATCAGAGATAGAGCTAACATATTTGGTTGGATAGATGTTGTTTGTGACCCTGGGTTTCAAGCTTTAGCGATCGTACGATCGCTAAAGCGTGAAACCCAGGGTCACAAACTCGCATCTATCCAACCAAATAAATATATATATATATATATATATATAAGCAGCAGAAAGATCAGAACGATGTTAAGAAAAAGTCTAAATGTGAAATAACTTTTTATTTTAAAGCTTCAAAGAACATTTTATCAAGGAAAAATAAGGATATAAAGGTAAATTATATAATTCCAAAATATAAAGCTCAAACTTATTTTGATAAAGTTATAAGAATAATTATATAACATTTGAAAAAAATAGATGATCAAAAACATCAGAACGATTAAATAAATCCATAAAATTTGATAATTATTTTGCATTATGGAAAATTTTTTAGGGTAAGAATATAAAATCAGGTATTTTACTAAATTACACTGGCTCTTTACTGGCTCTTGCATTGTAAACATGGTGAAAAAATCTGTGACGTTATTGGAACCTAAAAAACTGATAGTCAAGTTAGGTAATGAAGATAAATGATTGGGGATATTTCAAAGAGTGTGGGAAAAATCTAAAAGTGTTATTCATAGTATTTTAAAAAAAACTTGAGGAAACTGGGTCATGTGAAGCCAAGAAACCACCCGGCAGGCCTAGGAAAACTACTTGCAAGAGAAAACAGCTGGATTGGTAATGAATCAAAAAAGGATCGATTTGCAACAGCAACTGCTATCTCTAAAAGAGCTAATGCTAACCTTGACATTGAAATATCAAGGCACACTATTTCCTGAAGACTTAATAAAATAAATTTGAACAGTCGAGTAGCCTCTATGAAGCCTTACATTTCTAAAAAGAATCAAATGAGCTGACTGAAATTTGCCACTGAACACGTCATATGGACAGAAGAACAGTGGGATTGTGTTCATTTCAGCAATGAGTCAAAGTTTAACCAGTTCAGTTGTGATGGAAGAAGGTTTGTTCAACACAGTCCTAAGGAACGATATTTGCCTCAGTGCACTAAAAGCAGCATTAAATTTGGAGGAGGAAATGTCATGGTGTTTGGCATGATTTCAGCTACTGGTACGGGACCTCTTATTAGGCTACATGGTAAAATTAACACAACTGTATACAAAGAGATATTGAAGAAACATGTTGTACCTAATTTGAGAACTGCAATTAATCAACCAGCTGTATTTATGCAAGATAATGCGCCATGTCACACAGGGAAGTCTGTTAAGACATTTCTTTCTGAGGAGGATGTTACTGTTATGGAGTGGCCTGCTCAAAACCTAGACATGAATCCTATTGAAAATGTTTGGAAGTTACTAAATGAAAGAGCTAAGGAAAAGAATCCAACAACAGATTTTTGTGGCCTAGCAACACTCAGAAAACAGTCTGCCTGTCTTATGTGAAGGGGTTATCAGAGAAAATACAAAGGATCTGCAGTCCATATAACATCAGGACAACCTTCAAAAGCTGGACAGCACTTTGCAGATATCTCTCCCAAGTAAGACACCCCCATAGAGGAGAACATGACTAAAGACTATGTGTACGCTATCCTGTACAGCTGTGGAAAAAGATATAAAGGGGAGACAGGCCGCACCCTTAAGGTAAGGGTTCAAGAACACCAGAAAGCTGTAACACAAGGGGAAGTGGACAAAAATCAGGCATGACTGACCACATATGGAGAAAAAAAGGAGATCACTGCTCTCTGTGGGATCAGGTTGAGATCTTAGACAAAAAAAACACCATTGGAAAATTTGTAAACTTAAGGAATCAGCACATATGCTAGGCCACAAAAAATCTTCAGAGCCGACCAATCATAGAAATGAATACAATATGGGAACCAGTAATAAGGAGTGCCAGAGAAAAGCAATAATAACAACAAAAATTGCAATATGAGCTCTGGTAAAAAATGGTTGCTGAAGACATTCGGTTTATAATACCCAGAAATTAATACACAGATGTCCTCAAGGCACAGTGGATAAAGGTGTTGGTTAGATCCAGTGACAGGACCCAAAGAGTGTGAGTTCAATACCCAGTTAAGGCAGTGGAGAACTTTCAGAGGGGAATTAACAGGAGATAACTGACATCCATTAAACATGGCACATGGAACTAGAATAGTCTAACACAGCGAAATAAAAGGTTCAGTTCAACATTCCAACCACCTGAAGAAGGCCAGAGCGTATAACTGCCAAAATGTTGTAATAATTATGGTGACGACGTTGTAATAATTATGGCAACAACATTGTAATAATTATGGCGACAAAGATGAGGACAATAGTCCAAATAATGTAAATAGTGTGCCAAACCCATTCTCTGAACATCAAAATCAGTAATCGAAAAACTATTTCTTCTCAGAGTTAAATAATTTTTTGTTTTATTTACACATTTACAGTACAGTTTTGTGTTAAGTAATTTTACAAAATGTGTGACTATTTTTTAATAGCATTCCCTGTGATTTATTGTTCATTTCACAATTTTCAAAAGGAATGCAACAGTGAGCTGATACTTGGAAAAAATCCTTCTATTTATATAAATTATTCCTGTTTCTAAATTCTATAACTTGTAGTTTCTCCTCCATACATAGATTACACTTTTTCTTATGTTTCTTTTTATCTATTTATTATATTTCATATAAAAATATAAACTCAGCTAAACTAACAATACAGACTCAACAGAATCTATTGGGGGAGAGTTCTTTCTGCTTGGGATTCAAAAGAAAGTTTTTATGATGAGTTCCTACTACTAGGAAAAAAGTGTTACTACCAAATTCTACTGTGAGTAACTGGCTTGTTTGAATGCCACATTAGAATAGAAAAGATTCTTGACAAGCAAGGTTATTGGTGATTTTGCTGCATAATAATGAACATTTTCATGTTGCAAATGTTCATGAAGCTGGTATGGGAAGTTTTTCAATAGGAAGTGGTTTCTTCAGCTAATCATTTCTTTTGCTTTGTGGATTTCTCCCTTTCTGGTTTGCAATTCCAGCAAGTTCAAGATATCAGAAATTCCTCACAGAATTAATCAACTCAGAACCAAAGTTGTTTTATTATAATGGAGTATAAAATTTAGATGACTGCTAATGTAAGGTTATATCAAGCCAGGAAAGATATTTGAATGACTCAATAATTATGCTATGAATTTAGATAAATGGAATGTTTTGCAGAAAGAAATGTCTGAAACTCTTGCTTCAATCAAATGTTTAAGGATTTAAGTAATGAATTTAAAAACAGTAATAGATTAAAGATTGCTTGATAGTTATAAATACTCACATAAATGTGATAAGGTAGGCTATATTTATGGGTAAAAGCGCTCAATATCAGAGATAGAGCCTATATCTAAATGTTGTGGCCTTGTTAGAGCCAGAAATAAAGACACAAAGAGAGGAATTGAGTTAAACAAATATATTAACAGAAACAGTTATACAAACATAAACGAGAGTGTCAAGCAAGAATATTCGATCCGACTGTCAGAGCTGACTGCTGGAAACTTCTTTCTCTAAAAGGCAGTACCTGCTCCTATTTTTAGCTGGGAGAGCCCATGTGTGTGTGGGTAAATTACCATAACAGTAAATATAAAAGTGGGCACTGAGGTTAACACCGAGTGGAGACAGTCTGTTTCATGCTTGAACACATTCTTCATGCCATGTGTATTGGCTTGACTATATATGCTGGTCAATAGTGCATTATTGATAGCAAGGTCTATTGCATTATCCTAACAATTGTTGAGTAGGCAATAACTGTTATATTCCAAATTATTCTAGAGGCTATTGAGTAGAAATAATTGCGGATCCAAATGTGGTTATCCAAAAAAATACAATATACCAAGCCACTGTAATATCACCTAAAAATGAAGAAAAAAATATATAGGAGTAACTGAAGGATCCTTGAAATAGAGTAACTATGCACACAAAACATCCCATACAAATAGCAAATAACCAAACAGTACAATGCTTCCTAAACATATATAAGAAATTAAAATCAAAAAACAAATTACACCAAAAATATGAAAATAAGGAAGCAGCACCAACCTACAACAATAAATGCAAAAACTGTGAACTCTGTCTGAGGAGAAAATAGCTATAATTACAAATTACTCAATAAACAATCAGAACTTATCTCAGAATGCAGTCACAAAAACAAATTTTTACTATATTAATTAAAAAATTTAAAACTAAAAATAAATACCTTGTAAAATGTCATCATGGAAAATGCAGCTATATGTACAGTGTAACCCGGATATAAGAGACCCGGATATAAGAGAAACCCGGATATAAGAGAGATTTTCTCTGGTCCCAAATTAGAGCCTGTGTTAATGTATATAAAATAGACCAAACCCGGATATAAGAGACTTCTTCTCCGGTCCCAACAACTCTCTTATATCCGGGTTACACTGTACTACATACAATGCAGATAAGGCAAAATATACAAATTAAGAAACTACAAATACATACATGAACACAAGTAAATGTAATAATAATAAACAACAACAAATAATTAAATAATTAATAATAAATAATAATGAAAAAGTTAACAAACAACACTATACAATAGCTACAAATAACCGTATTTGGATGCACAATAATTTCTGCCCGATGGCCTCTAGAATAATTTGAAATATAACTGTTACCACCTACCCAATAACTGTTAGGATAAAACAATAGACTTTTCTACCCTTAATGCACCATTGACCAGCATATATAAATAGTTGAGCCAACACACCAGACACATTATCTGGAGATGGCATTCAAGCATGAAACAGATTGTCACCATATGATGGATTCTCCCGTCATTTTTTATATATGAGTGTCTTTCAGTTCAGATTTTATGTTTGTTTCATATGAGACAACAATACTGCATGGGATTTGCAAACAAATCCACACAAAGGGCATACTGAAGGCTTGATTGTCATATGGGATGATGTATTAGCCCAAGATTTAGAGTTAATTCTTAATTCTCTCAGATGGTTGAGATGATTCTTTTCAAAGTTAGTTATACCTTGGTAGCAAGTGTTTCTCCAGTTTGCTTGGTTTTCAACAGCAAGTTCAAACACCTCTATAGGGATGTTTGCAGCAATTAAATCACAATATATATATATATATATATATATATATATATATATATATATATATATATATATATATATATATAAGGAAAGAACAGATTTATAATTCAGAATTCTTTTAGCATAAATTTTTAAATAAAAAAAAACACAAATTACTGTGTTTCAAAACCAAAACTTAAATCTTAAATTAAACTTAAAATTTGAAGTTTATTTCCATTTTTAAGCAATGCTGAGAATAAACTTAAAAAGAAATTGATTCTCATTACCCCACCAACTTAAAATACATAATACTATTTGGATTATAAATAGAATAAATCAATTTATTTTAAGTTTAATTTAAGTTTTGGTTTTGAAACAAAGTAATTTCGTTGTCACAATGGAAACCTATTTTAAAAAAATAATTATTATTTTATATATATATATATATATATATATATATATATATATATGGGGAAAAATTGACATATTTCATCTTCTGAGGGACTTTTTCAAGGCAATTTAGAATTTATTTTGTTTCACATGTTTGTATATAAAAGTGAGGATGGCATTGATTTATCAAGGATTTTAAATTTGAGAATGTTCAGGTGGTCGAGGTTAGTCAAAACTAGTGGAGAACACAAGGTGTCATTATTCAAAGTTTGGCAAAGTGTAAGCAAGGAATATTCAATAAATTTGTTTTCTTGTTTGTTTTTTTAATGAATATTGTTTAGATTATGTCATGTTATTAAATGAATGTATGCTTTATACATCTTCAAAAACAAGAGATCATGGATTTAACTGTTTTCTTTGGATTTTTTAACATATTTGTGGTCACATATGTTTGCTTGGCAAAATAATAATTCTTTCAGGAAAGGTGAGATTGGGAAAAAAACCAGGACACAGATTTATATTTTGATGAAATTATATATACAGGGGTTGGACAAAATAATTGGAACAGTTACAAAATCCACTCCTATATTTCAAAGACCTTTTATATTAAGAACTTTAACTAAAACTTCGTAATTGCAGGTTATATCTATTGTAAATACGTTTATTTATCTGTCTTTGTCTTATTTATTTTTAGAATTTAGTAAAATTTAAGCTAAATGCATGACCTCTCTGTGTTCGAAAAAGAGCAAATTGTTGGAGCTCGCATGGCAGGAGCCTCGATAGCAATTCGGGCCGGACTTGCAAACTTATTGACAGGGACTGACGTGCATTGAAACGCAATGTGGCAAAAAATCATTGGACAAATGCAACCAAAGTGACTGCTGAGTTGAATAACTATCTGAATAGTTCATTTTCTACTAAAACTGTTCACCGTGAGCTCCATAAGGCTGCATATCATGGAAGAGCCGCTGTGAGGAAACCTCTTCTCTCCACTCGCAACATTCAAAAGAGGTTGAAGTGGTGCAGAGATCTCAATACCTGGTCTGCAGACCAATGGAAGCAAGTCATATTCTCAAACAAGTCCAGTTTTTCTCTTTTCCCAACTTCAGGGTGAGTTTATGTGTGGAGGCAGCCCAAAGAAGCTTACAACTCTGACTGCCTTCTTCCAACAGTGAAGCATGGGGGCAGAACAGTAATAGTTTGGGCTGCCATATCATGGAAATGTCTCAGTCCAATAGTTGTCCTGCATGGGAGAATCAACAGCAAAGATTACCTGGACATTTTGGGAGATCATGTTCATCCAATGGCCATCACTTTATTCCCTGATGGTGACCGCATCTTCCCAGATGATAATGCTCCAATACATACTGCTCGAGTGGTTAAGAAGAGCATGAAAGTGAGCTAGATCACATGGAGTAGCATCCGCAATCTCAAGATATCAATATTATTGAACATTTGTGGTGCATTTTGGAGCAACAATTTAAGAGCCGCTATCCTCCACCATCGTGTCATAAAGAGCTGGAGAAGGTTTTAATGGAAGAATGACTGAAAATTCCTCTGGATGAAGTCAGGAAGCTGTATGATTCCATTCCTAAATGTATTAAAGCTGTCTGTGAGGCTAAAGGAGGACCAACTCCATATTAAATAAATTTTCTTTGAATTTAACAAGTGTTCCAATTATTTTGTCCAACACTTGTATATTGCACCAGAATTCTATCTTATCTCTCAAGTTTCATAGAGAAGAGGACCCCTAAGTAAAATATGAATATAGGTGGCAATTAAAATCTTTGAGACAATGTTAAGATTCAATCTGTTGTAAATCAAAATGAATTCCTATATAATTTGTAATGAGCAAATGATAAAGACAATAATCAGTCAATAGATATTGTGTAAGAAAGATTCTGTAGAAAGTATCCAGTAACAGGCGTCTCTGTCTTCTTTCATCTGCAATAATATAGGTGTCCCTCGGCTGATATTAACCCATATATGATTACATTAAAAAGTATCTCTTAATTCTGTTTCGCTGAAGGATTGTTCACTTTTCTCAGAATAAATATTTGACAAATTTAAGCACCGTGTTAAATTTATTTTCCCAGCACATTTTAAAATTGCAAGCCCTTTATAAAATGTTGCAAGAGAATAAGATCTTTGAACAAGAGTAACAATTCTATATTAGTCTTCCTCATTACATCTTCCTGACATTGTCTCTGAGATGCTAATCAAAAGTTTGGTAAATCTGACCAAAACATTTATCTTACCTAACACCTATGAGGAAGGATCAATAATTCTATGGTCTGACAAAAAGTTATTGTATTTTTCTTTTTTTTTCCTCTTTCTTTCTTTTTTTCTCTTTCTTTCTTTTTTTCTCTTTCTTTCTTTTTTTCTCTTTCTTTTGTATTTTTTTTTTCCTTTGCTTTTTTTTTTTTGTTAAGCATTTCACTCCAAGCAAGGCAGGATTGCTACTAGTACACAAAGGGTTACAGCGAGTGAGAGCATGAGTAAAGAGGCATATTTTAGGAAAGGATAAAGAGAAGGACAGGGAACAAAATCAAGGCAGCAGAAGATATTGATTGATATTACATTTGAATATTTGAAGATTATAGCTGTCAGGGAAGCAATTAAGAGGAAGGGAGATCCACAAATGGGAAGTGCGAGATAAGAAGCTGTTGGAGTAGAAGAGACAGCTACATTTAACTGCTATGACAGTGAAAGGGTGAGATCAAGGTATTAATCTGAAATTTTCACTATAACATTTAACCTCTGAGATTAATATTCACCAATGTATTAAATGCATTCACAAGGAAAGAGATTACAGTAAAAAAAAAAAAAAAAAAAAGCAAATATTTCTTGTATAAATTACATATTTCAACATTATATAAAAGGCATCTGTCAGTCTCAGAAGACTATGAAGTCTAACTAATTCCTGTTACAGGTTCCTGCTCAGGTACATTTGTGTTTCTTCAAAACCCATATAGCCAACCTGTGGTTTATACTGCAAATATAATGAGTAGAGTTTGTGGAAGAGAGCACAATCTGTTATGATCAGTCGTTGAGGAAGTCAGTATGCACAAACTCAAGGCCATCTCATGGTATTGTTTTCAGTTACTTCCTAATAGTGTTGCATGCTGGGATCATCTCATCAGACCAAGACTATTGAGAATTCACTCCCTTTAACCAACTAACCATGATAAGATTTGAACACTGGTTTCATGATTGGAATGCTAACATTGTAACCACTCAGCTACACAACCCCACATTTCAACATGAGTCTATGGCTTAATTAATGCACCTACAAAGATTTCCCAGTTTCCTTCATAGTAGTACATTTTCACAGGTATACAACGTATACTACACACACAAGTCCTAGCAAAACTCGTCGACATTTAGTAGAACCTTATAGAATACATTGTAAATTAGAAATTCAGACCATCTTTCTAAATTCTCAAATTATAGCATCCAACTTGTTCAGTAATGTTTAAAATATCAGCTATATACAATCATGTTCTCAGATCAATGAATAAAAATGGATCCATGTGAATGAACCTGGCATGTCTTGAAGATTACTGTCCTTCATCCTTTGTAGACTGACACTACAGAACTACAAAGAATATTAACAAATAACAGAAACCACATCACTTGAAGACTTGGTAGCACCTACCCTGAATCTATCATAAAGTATAAAGTAATTAGTAAATACTAAACATTTCAAATACATTGGTGTATGGATTAGTTATAACAAATTAAAACAGATGAAGATAATGAAATTGAATATACAAAGGATGTTTTATTGGTAGTTTTGTCCAACACTTCAAATTGTTACAAAAGCATAACATTAAACTAAATTCATGTACTTAAATAACTTTATCAGATTTAGATTCTCATATGAATGTCATGCACAGGGTCCAACTTGTTCAGAATTGTCTAAACTATTAGTTATACATGACCATTTTCTTGGATTAATTATTAAAAATAGATTCAAGTAAATGAACCTGGTAGGACTTGAAAACTACTGTCTTTCTTCAGACTTTGTAGATTGGCAGCAGAACCACAAAGGAACATTACCAAATAACAAAAACAACATCACTTGAAGACTTCTAGCATCATCCACAACTAAAATAAATAGCACATGTAACTGAAAGAGAAAATAATGATATAATCAAAATGTTTACTTTTCACACTATATTAAATGAAAGGTTAGAAAGCAAACACCTATCAATATTTGGAAGAGCAATAACAATGAACAAGAAACTTATTTTCCTGAAAAAATTGTTTCAAAAGATTTTATAAATTTTAGTCAATAGTAACATTAATTGTTCAATCTATGAATACCAAATGTTTCTTGGCTATTCTCACCATTACTATTTTACAAAGAAGTTGTTGATTTGGCTAAGTTTTCCTTGAATGATATTAAACCAAACACTAAACTATGTATCATTACTTAATTAAAACTAAAGAAAAAGCAGAGACTTTATTCAACATTACAAATTTAGAAACAAAATTCTAATAATATGGTTTTTGTTGAATCCATAGGTCAATGAGAATGATC
Organism: Acanthosepion pharaonis; assembly: GCA_903632075.3. Lineage (NCBI taxonomy): Eukaryota > Metazoa > Mollusca > Cephalopoda > Sepiida > Sepiidae > Acanthosepion > Acanthosepion pharaonis. The sequence continues at coordinate 849,935 of CAHIKZ030005555.1, forward strand.
AGATTGAGTAGAGAAAGGTTAATTAGAAAATTTTCACTGCTGGATGTAACTTTATCTCCAGAAGAGTTCATTGACCATATATCCTGTTGGAAGTCAAGTTGAGATTTCAAGAAAAATATAAAACAGCTTGACGAGGGTGTGTTTCCATATAAATAGTTTCTGTCATAAAAATTAAAAATAAGAACAAATAGATTTTTAAATGTTATGAAATAGAACACTGGTGTACACAGAGAAACCAAAGTGTGAAGAAATTGGTGGATGGGAAGAAGTGAAATTTAGCAGGGGTCGGGGGATATTTTTGGAATAAAGAAGAAATACAGTGATTTGAATAAAATCTTCTCTCCACCCCTTCATTTATTTTGCTGATATTCATGACTAAAGATAAAGTTATCTTGTACCAAATGACTTCCACTGAACACGCATCTCTCTGTCTGGTTAAAAAAAAATATAGAAATATTCAAAAAAAAGTTGGATATTATTATTTTTTTTTTTTATTAGTTTTAATCCAGCTTAATAATATTGGTTTTTATCACAACACTTTGTATTGATATAATCTCTGGCCATGATACCATCATTATTTTTCCTTGGGTCCAATTTCCTTGGGTCAACAGCATCCTGGATAACCACTCACCAGTGGGATTATCTATGACTATTGAAATCAATTGGTTTTACTAAGATGATAATAATAGCTGTTTCCTTATAAAGAAACATTCAGTATTCATTTACTAAACAGACATTTCTAATCTCAATTGAAATATATAAAATCTTCGCCTCAAAACAATTTTTCAGAAAATAGATTTCTTAAATTCAGTATCTGTTATCATTCTTTCAGTGATGGAGATCCTAACCTTTCATTTGAAGTAGCATGAAATGTTAACATCTTGATTATGTCATTTTCTCTTCAAGTTATATGTGATATCCATTTTAGTTGTTGCTGCAGCTGAAAGTCCTCAAGTGATGTGGTTTCTGCTATCTGGTACAGTTCTTTGTTTGTGATTCTATAGCATCAGTCCTCAAGATTCCAAGTTCCATAGACTGTACTTGCTCAGTCATTTTTAACTATTGGTCTTAGAAAGCATTTGTATACAGCTGACAGCTTAGATATTTCTGAATGGGTTTGCCTATTTTCCATTCAAAGATTTTTTTTTTTAAGTTTTGCATAATATCTTCACCCATATGTCAGTCTCCTAGACTTGTTGCCAACCATGGCTAGAGATTCCAGTCTGTCCATATTTTTCTTGTTTGCAATCATGTAGACACTGATAACAAACTACATAAAATCAGAAACAAAAATTAGTTTCTCCTAAGACTTTAATTTCCTTCCCACACTTTGAAAACCGGTTTTTCATGGACATTAACCAGATCAGCTGCCCTGTCAGTGGAGCCTAAAATACACAAACTGTAGCCCCTGCAAGGGTGTAAGACTCCTCAAAAAGAGCCACCTATGAAGTAATTGTTTACAGGCTCAAATAAAAATGACCAATATTTATCTATCCTAAACCAATTAAATGTTTTTAGGCTCAAATACAATTACTATTTACCTATCACCAAACCAAGTGCCTTGTTTGCATCCCCTAAAGAGGGATAACTCCCACCAAAAAGTAAATGCTTACAGATTCAAATACAAATGGTAAATGATACACAGATGTATACATTTGTGTAAATTAATTGAAACAACCATTTTAGTTTCCTTTCTTTTACCATACAGTCAGTTTTAGACCCACTGGAGTGACAGGGTGTAATTGATTTCTATTTTTTCCTCAGATTAGGTAATTTGAAGTGGTGTGCAGTAATATGAATCTGTTTTCAGGGTACATGATGAAATATGATTGGCCTTGAAAAATATTGCATCATACATGATTGCATCAGATTTTATCTTGTCCAGACATTATTGTCTCGACTGTCAATTAGTTGTCCTATGGTCATTGTCTGCAATGAACATTACTCCAAGGAAGCATATGAAAATTGTAACACTGCATGAACATGCTGGCAAGCTTTACCAGAGCAAATCAAAGTACTATAGACAAGCCTGGAAACTTTCCAATTGAAAATCTGTGATCAATCTGCAAAGAATGACTTTGTGGAATGGACAAAGTACTCATTGAAAAATATGAAAAAAGTAAATAATAATGGAATTATTTACTTTGTTTCAATTAATTTGCACAAGGGTGTATATTTAAAATGTAATGTTCCACAAAATGCCAGGATGTAAATAGATTCTTCTCCATGATACTGACAGTATTTCATTCCAAGATTGTCAAAGTACTCAAATATGAACTTTGGGAACTTTATCTGCAATTTTAGTCCTGATATGCAAAAACTCATTTGAAAATAAAAAAAAAATACAATAAAAAATTAAGCAGTGGAATCTTGTCAGTTGAATTTAATACAACTTATGCACACACATGCAAACAAAGGGGTGCTGAAAGTTTTCAGTCTAACAAACTTCCCAAATGGCCAAAATTATCCACACTTTTGCCATAACATATCTAGGTTTGTCATAATGCCTTCTGCTCATGTGTGCTTATAGTTAGTACTATTATGGTCACGGGATCAAAGTTTAAGCTTGATCATGCCAGTTTTCTTACTTCTGTTACAGTGTAAACATAGCCGCTCCACTAGCAGTGTGCACCAAGGAGGAACAAAAAGCAATGATTCAAATCTACAGAGAACATTCTACGTCATCAATGATAGCTTACTGGTTTGTCATTACCATTTCTTGAGCTTGCTGAAGCTTCTCATCATTTGTGGAGGTTGACAGACATCCTGATCTTTCTTTGTATGTCATGCTTTCTTGGCAGCTTTTAAACTTCTCAGTCCACTCATACACTTCTATACGGTGGGGCACTGTTGCTGTATTGTGTTAAGATCCTCAGATGAATTTCAGTCCCTGACATGACATCCAATCCGAGAAGTTGGATCACTGCTCTTTGTTCCTCCTTGATGCACACTGCTAGCGTAGCAGCCATGTTTACACAGTAACAGCAGCAAGAAAACTGGTTTGATCAAGCTCAAATTTCAATCACAATAGTATCAACTATAGGTCCACATGAAGAGAAGGCAGTGTAGCAAACCTAAAGATATGTTATGATGAAAGTGCAGATAATTTTTGACTTATCCTCATATAATTATATATTTGGATCACAATCCCTCTTTAATACATATTTTGTTGAACAAGACTGACAAGGTACTTTTGGTTTTTTATTATGCTTTTCTTATGTGCATACAATTTTTTTCTTTTCTGAACAATGAATATAAAAATATTCAAAATGTTTTTTGATTGTGAGTGCTTTTGGCTAAACTATTTGCCATCTTCAAGGATTTTTGTTGCACACTATATATTCATCATCTAAAGTGCCATGGGCAAATGTTCTAAAATTAGGAGGTCTACAGCACTGTGCTGTGTCCCAGTCTTTGTTCAAACCACTGTACTGGGCCTGAGGGATTCATTATTTTCTGTCATGGCTCAAAGTTGGGGGAGGCAGTTCCTTTCTTCAAGATGACATACGAGATGGATTTGTTTTTGAAGTTATCTTCTTCTAGCCTTTGCCTCAAGAGGCAGGACCTACTAGGCAGCAGGTGGTTTAAATTCAGGAGTTTCCTTCTTCTAGACTGGTTGCCAACCACGGTTATACTGCCCAATTTTGTCCTGCTATTTTCCTATAGCTGGGGGGTAAGAGTTGGATTCATACTTTTCCAAGGGTATTAGCACATAAGTGAATGCAACTCAACTAAAATTTGAACCCTGCTCTCCAATTCCTCAATTTGAGCCACTATCCATTATACTACTGTGCCTCCAAACCATATGTTATGGTAATATTATTGCTAATGTAGCTGGCATAAAATGTTATTAAAGTAATAAATGAAGATATGTGTGAATTGTTAATATAAATGTAAAATAACATTTATATTAACAATTTACACATATCTTTATTTATTACTATAAAAGTGTGTGAATGCTAGTAGATATGTGGGTCATCCCACTTAGCTTTGTCAAAAGACCTGGTGAGGGGGCTTTTAAGACTATAAAAAGTCAATTATATTTTCTTTCTTTCAGCTATTTTAGTTCTGGCTTTCAGATGTAGTCGCACGTAGATAGGAACACTGCTGCTGAGATGCATTCACTTCTTTGGTCCTTCTTTGACTCTTAAACTGCCTCACACACACACACACACACACACACACACACACACACGTGTCTATCACATACACTTGTTTCACACACACAAGCATATTCTTCTTATAGCTAGTTTCATATTTTTCCCTCTCACTACAATTGTGTACACATGTAAATCCTGTTAGTAACATGCATTTTTTGTTTGTTTTATATTTGTTTTGTTTTTTTATTTTTACCTGGACTCACATTGAGTCCACCAATATTATTTGTGGGATAAATGTTCCAGGACCCCATAAATATTTAGTCTCTAAAGTGTTGATTCCCACAACATAATGGTGATTAATATTTACCCAAACATATAAGCATCCCACATATAGATACATGTTTGTATAGGCATCCTTGTTTATTTATAAGCAGTGAAATGAATGTCTACCAGCTTAGATCATTGAAAGTTTTATTTAAAAAAATGTATTTTTCAGTGGGGATCAGATCTGCATTTTCTTTTTATTTTAGAAACCCCCCTTTAGCCACATGTGCATTATTATTAGGCTATAGACCCTTTATGCTGAATATACATCAGCACACAAACAAAAAAGGCCTCAAATCGCATACATGCAGACATCTTTGTCAACATCAGTGACATCCATGTTTTTCCTATTAGCAGTGTGGCAGTTTGGCATATCTAGATACAGGCCTCTCTGTATGTTGTCAAGATCTGAGTCTTTGTAAGATGCCTCATATCAATAAAAGCAGGAAGAAAGTCAGCAGTTGCCAAGACATAATGTCTTGTGAAGCCTGTGGGCATTTTGTTCCTAAAGTTGCTGTGATTTCTAAGGCAGTGTTATTTTTTATTACCTTCTGTCTTTTTCTCATCTCTGACTATTAACCCTGTAGTGTTTGGGAAAGCAATTGGTTAGGTAGGTGTTTCTCCAAATCTCAATCCCACTCTTGGTATACATTACAACACCCTTTTTAAAGTGTTAAAAATATTATACATATGTATATAATGTTAGTGGATCCTAGTAATATAAAATAATTTATTTTATCTTATATTTTTATTTCTAAATAATTTTCATTCTTTAATATAACCTAGTGATTTTATATTAAATATGAACTATTTTAAATATAATTTTACTTAATTTTAATATAAATTATCTAAATATGACTTACTTTTAATTTATTTAAATGTATCTTATTTTTAAATATAACTTGTCTTTGAAAGAGTACTTTTAAGTATAATTTTATATTTTTAAACATAAATTTATCTACATAATTTAAGTATTTTCTTAAAAAAACAAACCTTTTTATTCCTCTCTTAGTTTCAAATTAAGATTTCATTCTTCATATAGCCACAATTTAATGTCATAATGTTAATATCCAGGTTTAATTTTATAAAACCTCCTCCCTTTAAGATTAATACCTTCCATCCTCCCCCACCAACTGTCTCGTGCCTTTCATCTGATTGAAACATTGAAATGGATAAATTCTGTATTAGTTTTTCAATGTTTTTTTTTTTTTTTTTCTTCTCAGCTGTCACAGTTAAATTTCTAATTCCGATGTGAACTCTGTCTATGCTGGGGGTTGAATAAGGAATCTCATCGGTTGAAATAAGCCTATTACCCATATGAGTTAATTTTTGATTTTATAGTGTACTATATATATATATATATATATATATATATATATAATGAACTGGAGTGATTTTTAGGTGAAATGTTCTAGTAGCACCACATACATGAAAATATGTTTAGACACTAATGTAGTATTAGTCTTTTCAACAAAGCAATTTCAAGCTTTTCAAATATCCACCCTCTTTTGAAACCAGTTAAAAGGTCTGTTTTGTTGTATGCCAAATAGCTGCACCATCTTTTCATTGTGAATTATTAAAACTGCTAAAAGAGTGTAAACCATAAACCTAAACTCTATGCCTGCTTATATTAATTTTTTTTTTATAATTTATCAAAGAGAATTATGATACGCCTACATGTTCTCAACTTTATTTATACACTGCATTCAATTGAAGATTTTAATTTCTGAAAGATGAAAGAAGTAAAATGATTTTATAGAGAACGGATTTTTTTTTGTTGTTAATTTCCTGCAGAATTTGCATCTTAAAAGTTGATTCTGATTATGCCAATGGAAGCAATGCAACAAGTGTGTTGGTAAATAATGAAATTAAATGCATAATGAGCACATGACAATGCAGCTTGTATGCATTTCATTAACAGAATGCAAGCAATTCACACATTCGTTCACATGTTTTTTTTTTCATATGCATTTCTCTATTAACATCTCATTATATTCCTCCTCATCTCCTTTATTTTCTTCTTTCTATAGTATTCTTTTTTTCTCGATTTTTTTTTCCCTCTTTTGATAAATATTTTCAAAAGTTCAATCATTGCTATTATTCCACAACTAGAATTAACATATTCCTCCCTGAATTTTTTTTTTTTTTTTTTTTTTGCTATCACAAAATTTTGACTGATTCTTTTTTTGGTCTTCTTTTTAGATATTACTTATCTTGTGGATTGTCTCCATCTGCATTAATCTTTCCCACCCAGATTATAATCATTAAAAAAAACCCTAGCTGGATGAAAGATACACCTGTGTAAGGATAGTTAATATCTTCTAAAACATTGATTTTTTTTTTTTTTTTTTTTTTTTTTAAACAATGTTTCCGAATGAAAACTTAATGCAATGTCACTTTGGAATGTAAACAATTATGGGCCTCTACAGAATCCTTTTCTTTATTTTCTCTGAATTGTCATGACTTATTGGAAAAAAATGTGAAGTGGTTTCTTGTTGCCTACTCCACAGTTTGCAATTTAAACTGTTTGTCATCCAAGACCAGAGGGTCAACTCTACCCTATCATTTAACTAATCACTGGAAGGAGAAGATATGGATTAATACCTTTCGCTGAGGCATTGGTACAAAAAATGAATGCAATAGATTAAATCAAAATTTGAACTCAGCTTGCCATTTTCATTTTTCAAGCTGGTGACCATTACAATACTCCCATATACAAGTTTAACACATAATTAAGTTTAACTCAAGTTTAACTCTAATTTTTTTCATTTGCTTCTTCATAATGTTTTCCATTCACTATTTCCACATTCTGTTTCTTTTTAGTTTCCGTTTTGATTTCTTCAATCTCATCAATTTTTAATTCTGTCTTTTTTTCTTTACTTCTGTTTTTTTTCAATTTTTAAAATATAATTTACTAATCTCTTTTTCTATGTGTCATGTTTTTCAGGATGTTGGCAATCATGGCTTTCCATAATATCCTCTTCTTTGTAACTCTTAGTAAATTTTCTCCTTTTGCTATCTCTCTGAAACTTTATTCTGCCAAACATTGACAAAAACTCATTGCACATTGTTTTCCTCTATCCCTTTTGCCTTTAATGTGTTTAATGAATGTCAAATTTTCTAAGCCCTCTTTCCTCCTTATGTGCCTTAGAAATTTCATTTCTCTCTTTTTTATGTTAAGTTTAAGTGTCCATTTTGATTCCATTTTATCTAAAACTTCATCATTGTTTACATGTTCAGTCCATGGTATTCTGTAGAACCACATTGCTCTTTCTGCAAATTTCTTCATCTGTATGGAGATTATCCAGCATTTACTGCCATATAAGGAGGACTGATATTACATAATAGTTCAGTACTCTTTTCTTTATTTCTAATATTCTTGTTTCTTTATACTTTGCTTAGCTTTGGGAAAGCCTCTTTCACTATCCCAGTTCACCTTTAAATACTTTCTGTCTTCTCTTAAAACTCTTACCAGTTATTTAAATTTTTGTACTTGCTTGATTTTGATATCTCTGATTGGTAATTTTCATATTTTTTCTTTTTATATAAAATATTTCCTATTGTATGTTTTTTTAACTTTTTATTGATATCACAAAATTTTATTGCTTTTTGATAGTGTCATTCATTCACTTCTGTCACTTTGTTTCTTTTTAGTTTCCGTTTCTTCAATCTTGGCCATTTTCAACTGTCTTTTTTCTTCCATATTTTGAATTTTTAAAATATAATTTACTACTTTCATTTTCTTTTTCTGCAACTTTCCGATGTGCCTACTTTTTTTTTTTTTTTTTTTTTACTTTTTGAGGCGCAAATCAATGCTTCTTTATTAGTAATTAATTTATTAAATTTTAGCTTGGTTTTGGCAACTCATGAAACTCGAAATCCCTCCTTAGTAATAATCATCCTTCAGTCCAGCTTACTTCCCATTTCACCAAAGTGAGGCCACTTCTATTATAAGTTAGACTTAGTTTGGTCCAAGATCGCAAATGTACAATCAAACTCACTACAAAATATTCAGTAATAATAATCTGCTAGACTATCTTGGTCAGTTATTTGATATGTTAACCATTTATAATATTTCAATATTTATCAACTTTGTTTTCTTTTATCTTTCATTCTGTTTTAAATTTCTCTTTCCTATACTTACTTCCATTTCTTATTCTCTTTTCACATTTTTTTTTTTTTTTTTGTTCAACAATTACCATTTACTGTTTTTTCTCCCTGTTTTTAATCTGGATTTTGTTGTCTTTTATTCTCTCCATTCTTATCTCTTCATTCACTTCCACATTCTTGTTGTTGTTCATCTTCTTATTGTTCTTTATTCTCCTCTTTTTTTTCTTCCACCTTTAATTGAAATTAATTTTCTCTTATTTATTTGATATATTTTATCTTTGCCACAATTATTTCCTCTGTTTATTTAGTTTTTCTTTGTTTACTTCTTCTGCTTTGTTAATTATCCATGTTTAACTTTTATTTTTCTTTCATTGTCTGAAGATTACTTATTTTTTTCCTGTTACTATTAATGGGATGCTTAGAAAGAAAGAATAAGTATCTTGGTATTCTCTAGTTGCCAAGGTTTGCTATAGGAATTAGTTATCCATGATACAATAACACATTACCTTCATGGGTATGACAATAAACTACATCCACGTCCTGGGTAAGACGATAAACTACATCCAGCAGCAAGGACTCTGATCAAGAGGTTTAGAGGAGTGTGGAACCACCTCTTAATTGCTGGTGTTTCCAGGTCTACCCTGACCTGGAGTGGTAGCATCTGTTAGGGTCCCAGCTATGGGCAAATAGTTAACACACAAACTTGTGTAAAAATAAGTTTTAATATCAGAAATACTTTGTAATAAAAAAAATTTATTACCAGCAATAATTTTTGAAGGAACAATTATTATCAGCAATAGTTAAATAAAAAAAAAAAACAGCAATAAAAACAGTTATACATTCTTTGGAAAAAATATGACCAGCTATAGATTAACTAACTATAACCCAATGAGGTTGATATGCCGTAAAACAAATCAAACCAAACAATAACACATTAACAAAATGGAATTAAGAATGAGAATAACTCAAAGAAATGAATCAAACATAAAAACATTTTACATACAAAACATTAATACACTAACATATGTAATACTAAAAATTCAGTGTGTGTGTGTGTATATATATATATATATATATATATATATATATATATATATATATAATGCAGCTTAATTAATATTGTAAAATAGTCATTCAAAGAATAAATCAATAAAGTTAATATAATTAATGGTGAACTCACTTCGTTAACTGATTAACTCACTGACCAGCATGATCCTTGTTTTATTAATTGTACAATGAATTAGCTGTTCAGTCCATATTGATTGCAAGTACTTTCAGTAAAATTACAATATATATATATATATATATATATATATATACACACACACAGGGTGTCCATAAAGTTGGCTGCACTTTAAAAAATTTATAACTTTATTTGTATTTGCGATAGAAATAATTTTTAAAGAGGATTAGAAAGAAGTAAATCTATATTTTTTACGGTTTTATTGACTTTTTTTTTAAGTTTCCACATGTCCTCCATCATTAGCAATTCAAAGGGTAATACGATTTTGCAGTTCACGGAAAAAATTTGCCAACTGATTTACAGTAATGCCCGAAATCACATTAGTTATTTTAGCTATACTTAAAACTAGGTACATTAAACTTTATAACATTTTTTACAGATTATTTCTATCGCAAATACAAATAAAGTTATACATTTTTTAAAGTGCACATGAACTTTATGGACACCCTGTATATAAAACAAAATTGTTTCCCACAGAAATTACAGCAGATTTAAATAGGCAAGCAGTATGTGAAGGGGATGAACAAAATTAGGTCTTATTTGCAATGTTCCTAACAGGGACACAGTAAAGCCATGTGTTATCTCTTTAGTTTCTCTTTAGAATGCATTAGAAATGTTTTGTCTTTCATGGGAAGCCAAGCAGCATCTGATTATATAGTGGCATGGGGCTTAGGGGTTAAAATGTACCCCGTTGATTTACCCATGTCAAGAAGAGTAATGAAGGACAATAATGATAAGGAAATACATGATTAATTTTAACAAAACAAGATAAGGAATTTATTCACAAATTTACATGCTTGAAGTAGTGTCAGTAGCTCAATTCAAGAAAATGAATCTGTTATAGAGTAGTCTCACAGTGGAGGCTTGTATTTCACTAAGTCGGTCCTAAAATAGGTTCGATATACAAAACGTTAGGAACTTGATATAATAGTTAATGACGCAGAGAAATCTAGTCATGGTCGCTGATACTTTAATATCCGACTAATGGTCGTCCAACATCGACTGGCTGACCAACCAACTCCCTGAGCCCTGCTACTACTCCTACTTATTATAGGTGGGAGAGTCTATTAACAATAGAATAGGGGTGTTCCAGTATAACAAAATCAGAATTCTTAGTCTGTAGTTTTAATATAGTCATACAATAGATTAAATGATATGACACAAAATAATATTTAAAAATGTTTAAAACAAAGATATTGAGAGTTTGTGGTTCACTATATGGTTTGTATATCTTCAAAAGTAGATGAAGAGAATTTGAAATATTTAGCTTTCTTGTATTGTTAAGAAAAAAATTCTTTAAAGTGCTGCATGCTGAGTAACTGGTGAGTAATTTTACACTGGTAAATACTTCAATGCTGGTCACAAGGAACCAAAACAAAACCTTTCACATGACTTGAGACACTCTTCTGATTAATTTTTCTTATTTTATATCAAAAAGAATTTTGTATAGGCTTGCTACTTACTTTCCTTCTTCTCCCTTGCTAATTTCTGTGAAGGCAAGGTTTTCATTGATCCAAAACTAGGCTCGCAAATTTCTTTCCTTCTTCTTGGCTCACAGGTTAATTTCTGTGAAAAACAAAAATCCCACATATGTTCACAGATTTCTTTCCTCTGTCCTCCATATTTGAAGTATGTACATGAAGGAAGATATTATTTCACACTCACTGAAACTATTTTCATCAACAGGTTGTCACTTGAGTCTGAAGTGCCCCTTAAGACATCAGTAAATTATTCCTGTCAAAAGGAGATAATCAACTTCTGCATCCTGACACTATGATTGTTATTTTTTTCTTCTGTTTCATATATTCTCAAACTCGGTCTCTTTGCATTTCAGTGTGTTCTTTCAAAATCATTTACAACCTTTCCTTCATTGTTTTCATGGCTGTTGCAAATAAAAATCTTTATCATCTACGATACTTAAGATATAAGAACAGAACTCCTCCACCTTTTCTCACTTTAAAGTTAGGCTAGAAACAGTCACTGATAGTCTACAGCATCTGATAAACACATTAGCTGACTAGATGCCTCAACATGACATTCAAGACACAAGAGATTTTTTTTAGCTCTTTTCTTAAGAAAGATAAAGAAGACTAGATGTCTTACATGCCATACAATATGGGAAACTGAGAAATTTTATTGACAAAAAAAATATGTTACTATTTTAAAAAATTCTTTTAAAAATAGATCATTGGTTTCTCAAAGTATAGGGGAGGTTTTGTGCAATGGGCCGCCCCTTCCAAGGTGAGAGTCACTACTGGCTTTGGGTTGCCAACTTCAGCTTTTTATCCTTTCTCAATGGTCCAAGATTAGGAGTCCTGAAAAATAAATTTTGGTAATATGATTGACCCATTATTTTTCTTTCTAATCACAAGTAATGTCTGCATATATGTATACACATCAAAAAAATTCCTGTGACTGAGAGCATGTATGTTGATTCTTTGGAATCCTGTATCAATCCACTCTTTGACAACATATGTTGATTTATTTTTAGCATTGACAAAAACATCTCATAAAATTTTGGAAGTACATTTCTTCAAAACAGTAGTGTTAAATGAAGGTCATTATAAATAAATAAATAAATAGAGATAAGGGTTTGCTAGGCTATTTTTAACAGTGTCATGAACACAGTTGAAGGTAAGTCAATAAAATGACTGATTGGCAACAAATAGTATGAACCTTTGGATAGACAACAAATTTTGCATATAATTTAGGTGTATACTGGAGATTTGATCTCAGTTTATTATATATTAGCATTATTATTATTATCCAACTGGAAATATTGTGACTGCAATAATTTTAAAATATATGATGATGTTGAACCTCAACATTATGCTATGGATTCCTGTTGTGTATCTCATCTGGTAGAGACTTTCTTGATGAAATATCACTGCATATCAATATATTCTATAGAAAATTATTAAATAGAATTGCACTAAGCTGGGGTGGGAGTATTACTAGATTTTTGTCTTAAATACCTCCTCTAAACTAGCTTTTTCTTTTTCTTTCATTTCTTTTTATTATCTTTTATCTTCATTTTGCTTTGTCTTCCTCCTCATCTATCTTTGCTGACTTTTATGATTTGCCTTCTCCTCATTTCTGTTTCTTTATTCTTGATTTCTTTTTTTCTATTATTCTTTAGTTATTCAAACTCTTTCAGCATCTATTTTTTTCAAATATTTTTTTTCCTCATTCAATTATTTCGTTCTTCATTCATTTTTTTGCATTTCCTCACTTGTCAACTTAATTTCCTTCCTTCCTCTTTATCTTGTCTCTCCTCATTCATTTCTCACATTGCTGGTTTTTCACACTTCCCATATCACCTGAGTATTATCATGGATCTCAGACAATTCCTTTCATCATAGTAATCTTACCTACACTTTTACAATATTTTTGTCTTTAAACAACACCCCATGAGTGTGTCCACACCCTCTGTTATTCTCATCTACTTCTGATCGTCTCTTTGCTGCTATGTTCCAACTGTTGTGATCATCCAATCCAAACAGTCAAAACATGATCAACAAAAAAAGAAAGAAAAATAATGATGAATTCAAAAACAAAATCTATGCATATCTATTTTCCCAAGTCTCTGTAAAGAAAAAAAACAAATGTTTAAATTTGTTTATTTAATGCAATTTGACTGTTGCCCATAAGTGAGGTTCAACCATTTCTTTTAATAATACCAGTTGATAATTGCTATAAATAATCCTTATTGTTTGTTATATAATAATACTGAGACATTTTTAGTTTAGAAAAACATTAGATCTATAGACTAGTGCTTATTGAAGGTCTTATAACATCATTAATATAAAAACGCATTGAATCTCAAGAGTAATGTTTACTGAATCTTTCATGGACTTATTAAAAAAGACTTATTAAAAGCATTAAACATTTATAACAATCTAGTTCTATATTAAATTTGTGCAGGTCATGAAAACTATTCTGTTTAGCAGTAATACAATTTAAGTGGCATGAATGCAAAGGGATAAATTAAGTAAATAAAAACCAATGCAATTTCAGAGAAATGTGTATAATATATTGCAGCAGAAGGCAGATCCTAAAGGACAACATAATCAGACATGACCATACTATAATAAACAGGTACATTAATCCAAATAAAGCCTATGTCTTTAAGATAGTATAGCATTTACTGAACTAAATAATAATTTTTATTATTACTGTTTAGTTTATTGATAAAATTGAATAACAAAAATAATGTCAGTAAGCTCATTAATAAGGATAAAAGTTAAAAATTTGTTTATTAAATTTTGTTTGTGATCTTTATGTAGAATAAACTGACATTATAGAGTAACTATCTGATTGGTTGATTTTATTATCTGTATTTTTGTCAGCCATTTTGTAAATGTCTGCATTGAAAAGTACAGCTGGTGTATTCACAAGTTCTGTCCATTTTGTTGCTCTTTTATGTAATGTGTTATTGTTGCATAGACAATATTCATCAAAGTGATGGTTTGTGTTTCCATAGGATAAAAAGGAAAGAGTAAAGTTCTGTGGAAAAGTGTCTGGAGGTGGATGCCAAAAAATACTGAGGAGTGGTAGTGGTGGTAGTAGAAAGGTGGAGAGAAGTGGGGTCAGAGATGGAAATAGTGATGAAGGGTAATTAAAATACAATAAAAAGCAAATGCATATTTCCAGAAAAATGTCAGTGGCTACTGCTTATTTCTGCTTGAGTGTATATTTGAGAACTATTGTATAAAAAAGAATTGTTTTAAGTCTGTTTTGGATTTTGCAGAGGTGTGGCTGATGATTCAAATGTTAAATACCATATTAAAAACACCTGTTATAATAAGTCTCATTTACTCCAGTTCCTTCCTTTTCTTGCCTCCAAAGTGGGAATGAACTGACATTATAGAATAACTATCTGACCTTGTGTGAATGTAGAAACAATAGTTCTTAATTATTGTTTCAGCTCTTAATTATTGTGTAATTAGAAGCTGGCTATTCTTCTATCTGCTATGTCCCTTCAGGACCTTAGCAATCAGTGCTCTCCATAATTTCCTATCTTTTGTAACTCTTAATAAATTTTGTCTTCTTGTTATCTCTCCTAAACCTTCCCCAACGTCCATTTATTCAAGCTCACTATGTAGGTTATGTGTGGTTTTCTTCTGTCCCTCTTGCCTTGTGTAAAATTATTTTAAAACACTTGATTAATCAAGTAAGATAATTATACTTAAAACACATATTTAAGCTTTAGATAATTAGAATACAAAATCAGACCCTGCCATTGAACATTTCTGAAATAAGAATTCAAAGTAGGTTGGTGAGGCTTAT